>QVOA01003065.1:0-15072 GCA_014825685.1 Pseudomyrmex cubaensis
TTACTTTTGTTACTTTATATTATATTTTTATTTTTGCTATCAATACGCTTGAAGAGGCTTCCCAGATCGCGATATAAATAAAGCATCTATCTATCTATCTATCTATTTATATATATATTATTTTAATTTGAAACAAAATTCTACATTCAAGAAATTTCTTCTTTCAATTAATTCGTCAGATCGCTGGCAACAATTTAATTATCAAGAGGCAGATATCGCAAACGAGAAGTTCTCTTCCCGCGCGATTTACCGGCAAGTGGGTGGTTTGCTCGCATGATCCCTGAACGTCTTAATTAATTCTCAGGCCCGACAGGGGATCGCGGGGGCTCTCAATCTCCGTCCGTCCCGGTTACTCCGCTTACGTACTTTGTTCTTCCGCGATTTCATAAATAAAGATACGAACAGCGCGCGAACAGTGAGAGCCCCGTGGCGGTCTCCCGACGCCCCCTTCGTCATTCCCCCCCGCCCCCTCCTCTCGCGTAATCTCGATGGCAACGAGGGGCACGAACGGGTACGAAGAGGAGGGAAGCTTTTGTGTATAAGTTCGGCGTAGTGTAGTTACATATACACATAAACAAACACACGTGCACGCGAATACGTGGAAGATCGAGCGATCGATCCATCGATGGGCACATACGTCCATCGGTAACACGCCTCTGCCCGATCTCGCCTCGCGGCTCTTGAGCCTTGTGCAAGGGGTTCGAGAAGGCGGTCGTGGAAGGGAGATCGAGGGAGCCCCCCGAGGGGCCCCCTCGTTGCACAATTATCTCATTTGCCGATCGGACCCTCCCACGTGTTAATTTGCTTGTTGGTTAACCCGTCGTTCCCCTCTTATCGTTTATTTCGCTCTCTTGACTTTCGTGGAACCCCAGAGTGCTCTTTTTTCTTTCTCTTCATTTTTTGTTTCCGAAGCTCCGCTCTCTTTCCTTCGTCCTCTCCGCTTTCTTTCCGGCCCGCTCGGGCGAAATATCGTGCCGGCGATCGCTCCGAAATGAATTTGACCGCCGACGATCGACGAGCGAAACTGCCGATCGGCACGTTATAGAGAGCGCGCCAATTACTTCACGAAACGTAGATATAGAAGCGATGCATGCGTGTGTGTGTGCGTGCCATGTTTATCGAGTCAGATTACTTATTGCTGCGCGCAGATACTTTTATGATTTAATTATGTTCTGCGGCTAAACCTCTAGAAATTATTGTGGCAATTATTTTTACCGTCACATTTTCACTAAAAAACTTTTATTCCCAGTAAAGTGACCCACGTAACCGTGACCCTCGTATAGTTTCTTGCGCGCGCATTCATCCGCCAAGAACTCGTCGCTCGCGTTCATTCATTCCGCCGACGCGCGGCGAAGGAACTAGCGAGATAGACGAGCGAACGAGAGGGAAGTAGGAAAAAAAAGGCAGTGTGCGCGGCCTGAGTGAAAGAAAAAAAAAGACCGGAAAGAAAACGACGGGGGGACCGATAAGGCCGGCCGATAGAACGAACGGGGCCAAACATTCGCGGCGGCCCCGACCGATAAGATCCCGTATCTGCCTGAGAAACCGTGCTTTTTATGCTCTCTCTCTCCCGACCGGCTTCTCTCTCGCGTTCTCGTTCCTCGGGACGTGCGAGCGAGACAGTTTCGCCGGGCCCGACGAGGACGGACGGACGGCCCGAGCGCCGGGGCCCCCGCGCGCCTGCCGTTTGCGAGCACCACCGGCCCCTTCGCAGATAGAGATAGCTATTTTTAATGAGAGTTTCTTGGAGAGAGAGAGCCCCGTGCGCGCGGCTATCCAATAGCCGGGAACGCGACTATCTCTTAGCCCAAGCGCGCTGGATTTTTAATATCGGAAACGACCGCGGCGGGCCCGAGGGGGCCCGAACAGATAAGTTCCGCTCGGAGTCGCGCGAGATACCCTCGGCGGATCCACTCGGAGCTGCTGCTATTGGCTGTCTATCTCTTTTCCAGCCATTTTTATCAGTCCGCACGTTCTAGTACCTTCTCTCTTACTCTCCCGGACCCCCTTTCGCGAGTCTCTCCCGGTTATCGGATCGCGCGATCGTGATCTGTTCGCGGTTCGTGGATCGCGCCTCGATTTCGCGTGTCAAGCCTCTACGAGGAGCTTGAGGCTTTTCTCTCTCTCGTTGGTGACGAGAAAGATCGAGAAGTCGAATAATCCGCGCGAATAAGCCGCGTTCAATTACAGCTTGAAGAAAATTACAGATAGGAATCGAAAGTATTCGGAATAATATAAAGAATCTGAAGATATATATATATTTTTTTATAAGAGTTTCAAGATGTACTTAAAACGAAGTTAACTGGTTGTCAACTCGCTTCCCAGACAATAAATGACAGATAATAGAAAATTAAAAAAAAAAAAAAAAAAAATTATCCTCACGACAATTAATAAAACCAACTGCTATACATATAAGCAGTTATGTAACAAATACATATATAACGTGTAACCGGAGTTGGAAAATATGGAGAATAGATAAATCGCACGACCGCAGTCAACTCGATACGTCGATGTGACGTAATTGAAATTTCACATTAAATTGCTACGAGGCAACGATCTGTCTTGTCGATATCCGCGAGAGAGTGAGCGAGAGAGAGAAAAAGAGAAAAAAGGGGAGAGAGAGAGATCTCTCGCGGGCGCGGTATCGGCGATCTAGAGCCAACAATAATTAGCCAGAGGGGTCAGGGTTCGTTGCTGACCTGGGTTCGTTGCCGTATCGTATGGGCGGGTTCGCGCGCGCATCGCATCGAGGGCGATTCGAGTAAACAAATCATCGGCGGACCTCCTCGTGAACGGACGTGCGATCTCCTCTTCTCGCGAATCCGCTCGTTACGATCCCTCTCGATCTCTGGCGCGTCATCCGACAGATCGATAAAAGAAAGAGAAAAAATATTTTATATATATATTTTTATCATATTATTGAAGAATTTATTTATAGATCACACACACACACATTTATTTTATCTTTAAGATAAAAATCGACTTTGTCTCTTGTATATCGCAAGTTTTGTGCACGTTATGTCACAAGTGTTTTATGTTCTACATACAAATGTAATATCGCTAAGATGTTCGTTTAAGCTAAAGAGTGATCAAAATTTATATCGAAATAAGTCAAAAAACAAAAAACAATAGGGATTTTTCAGTTTAACAATACAGAGATCGAAAGGGAGACGAACTAATAAAGGAATGATCGATAAATCGATTTCCACAGAACGCGCATATGTATCGGATATATCCTCTCCGCACTTGCGCCGCGTGCGGAGCTGCGCAAGAGCCGGCAGGTATGAAGGCTGGAGAGGAAAACGGGGACCCAGTCTCTCCCCCTTCCCCCCCTCCCGTACGCGGCGCACGTAGGGTGTGGGCTCGATTAACACGTTGTTTGTATAGGGGAATGTATAATAACAGGTTACGCCGTTGGCATAGGTACCCATTTGTATCTGTAGAAGGGCATCTCGGGTTCCCATCCGCCGCGAACCGACGAAGGGGGTTCTATGGGAGGAGGGATATATAGCCGTTGCGGCCGCGCGAGAGGGGACAGAATGGTTTAAGCAAGACGGAGAGGCTCGTACGAGAAAGGCGAGAGAATCGAAAGAGATAAACGAGGGAATGCACTGAGGCGAGGGGATCTGAAAGAGGTTTCAGGAAAAGGCGTAGGGGGCACACTCTCGAGACGGCGGAGCATAACGTTCGAACGTAGATGCGTGCGATAAAATAGAATCAAGTTTGTTATTTCTAATTAAATAAAGTAGGAGAACGTGATTTTTTTAAATAAATTTTCTACTTATTTTAAACTTATATTTTAATTCTGTAAAATTTTTTTCTCCAATTAAACCGCACGGGATGCAATAACGAAACACACACACACACACACACACACACACACACATGCGCGCGCAATATGATATCAATCTGATCAAGTTTTTTTTTTTTTTTAGACAGAGTATTTATTAACACAGTACGTCTTAACACAGGGAAGGGGCAGAAAAATTGGACGGAGAGAGAAAGATGAACCGTGGATGCAGCTCGTATCTGCATTGCATCGCGGCGGGCCCGTCCTCGTGCTTATGCGCTCTCTTCGCAGTCCGATCCCTCTCTCTCTCTCTCTCTCTCTCTCTCGGTGCACCTGGTGCACATCGCATCCCGATCTCGATGCAGCCCCCCAGGCTGTGCTCCTCAGCTTTCTTTCTTTCCCCGCTTCATCCCGTGGTGGGATCGCAAGCGAAACGCCCTGGAAATCCATTGCGAGCCGCGCGCTCGCGAGATCGATCCGGGAACGCGCGCAATCCGGACTTCGATTTTTACGGGATGTCGCCGATGTCCTTTTTTTGTGTGTGAAATATTTCAAGGAGATTTGTGAAAAATGAATTTCACGAGTAACATAAACGATATTAAAAAGTCAAGATAATTAGTTGAAATTAAAAGCTTGAAGAATTTTAATACCTTCACTGGAGAACGTATCAGAAAAATAAACTTTAATCTATTTTATCTTAAAATCTATTTTAATCTTAAAATCTATTTTACACTCGGTAAAACTTAATTTGATCTAACTCGATAAAATCTCTCTTATCTTCGATTATTTGTAATCAACGCAACGGTTGAGATCTTGATATTTTAATCAAAAAAATGAAATTCGAGAAAGAAAAAAAAATATCTTATGTGATAAAATTCTGAAACACGTGCGAATCCTTCGCGAGCTTACCTCCTGCGGTGGTCTAATAATTTACGTAAAAAAGTGGTAAATTAAATTAATATTTCACATAGCATCTCTTAATTAATTAAAACAGAAGAAAAAAAAACCTAAAAACCACATATGAGTATTATGTATCACAAAACGATCAACGTTCACCGGAAGCCTGTTACCAGCGCACTACCACGGAAGGGGTGGGTGGGTGGGGAGGAAGGATATTCATCGCGAAGTCGGTTACGTCAGAGGGGGAGGAGCATTCATTTCGTCCCTTCGGCGCTATCGAGGCCGGTGCGATGCTCGGTTCCCACCGGGAAAGAAATCCATCGCGATCAGAAAACTGGCACCACCGAACGACGATATACACTCATCCCCCCGGTCGTCTCGCCAACCCCCCGCGAGTTCCTCGGAATTCCGCGGTTGGTGACTGGCGGTGGCGACCGCGTGCACTTCGCGATAAGCCCCCATCGGCCGCCACACCGCGCCACACCGACCGCCCCCGAACGAATACACGTATCGTCGTCATCGTCGAGGCCCAGAAACTTTCGGGGGCCAGGGGGGAAAGAGAGGAACCATATCAAGTGTATCAAATGCGAAAACAGCCCCTTTTCCTATACGGAATTGTTGAACGTCTAGATATGGGCGGGAACGATATTTTGCGAACAAGCTTTTTGCACGTAATTTTGCGACTTGGGCGATTACAAGTGCGTTTTACGAGATTTGGTATTTTTTTCTCTCTTTTTTATTCTCTTAATGAAATTCGAGAATTAAATAGTCACGTTTAGAGCGTTAACGTCGAACATACACGTCGCGATTACTAAAATCAAAAGCCTTTTCCGGAGAACCTCCGGTCTCGGGAAAAAAGAGCAACTCCGGACGTGAAATATACCGAGCTATCTATTCATCTATTCGCCGGTGCTTCGGAAAAAGATACGGAAGCGGGCGGTGCGCGACGCGACGTGTCGAAGGTACACAACGGCGTTGAAGATACCGTTGCCGGGCCATTACCCCTTTACTAACGTCGGCGCGCCGAACCGACGTAGACGAGCGTCGCGCGCCGCGCGCTTCGCCTCGCGCACTTTGTCAACTTTGCGTATCAATCAAGCGAAAGAGAGAACGTGAGCGCGAGCGCGAGCGCGCGCGCGCGCGCGTAATGCACGATGCGGAACACGAGATGATAAGGGACATCGATGCATGAAAGCGGAGAAAACGATGAGCCGGAGTTCGCAGATAAACGCCGCGGCGTCGTCTCGCTTTCACCATTTTTTTTGACACACCCGGTACAGACGCGGCCTTAATATCGCGTCGCAGGACCGATAAATCTCTCGCGTCGCATCATCGCGGAAATTGCACGTGGAAGCGCAAATCGAGCATAGTTTTCGGATAGAATTCTCCCTTCTAGATGTATTTCTTCTGTAAATGTAATATTTCTCGCAGGTGTACATTTCGCAAGAGTTCTAAGAAGATATTATTTTTTAGAAAAATACATATATTATTGCAATGTGTTTCTTTGTTTTATTGTTAAAAAAAAAGTAGAAGCTTGGCTCGCGATTGTGCGCGCTTTTTATTTTTAGATATACACATAATGCTTAAGGCGATCCTAAAGTGGGTCTGTTTTATCGATAAAACTGAATTTTTTGCGCACACTAATCTTGTTTTTGGCTGTGTAGATTGATAAATCCTTTTCTACACTTAAAGTATATACAATAAGTAAGGGACGTCCAAATTTATAACAAAATATAAAAACGTGTTTTTTAACTAAATTTTAAACTTCAATTTTTTTCATTTTGTTATATTTTAGACGTTTCTCGCCCGGATCCCTTATTGTATGTACTTTAATTGTAGAAAAGGATTTATCAATCCACACAGCCAAAAAACAGATTAGTGTGCGCAAAAAACTTCAGTTTTATCGATAAAACAGATTCACTTTAGGATTCTCTTAAGTGTTTTCCAACTCGACGCGCTTTTTTACAATTGTTATGTGAAATCAAATATAACTTTTGATTGGATGCCAATCATCACACGCGTGCGGCGGAGTTTTTCTTTGAACTCCGAAATTTGATAAAAGAGAGATACGCGTGCGTATATTATAAATAAAAAAAAAAAAAAAAAACTGGAGCAACGCGCGCGCGCGCCCGCGTTTCGATGAGACAGCTTTCATTTTTATTAATAATCGAGGGACGGGATCTCTCTCGGCCGTCGATCATTCCCATGCGTAATTCGATGGCTGTCGGATACTTTCGCAACGAAAATTGTTTGGAAATGCATTTATAGCGCGCGCGTGCGCGCGATCGATACATATATCTCGCGCGACTCGATGTTTTCCGGCTTCTCGTCGTCGCGGGCACGTCGGATTTATCACGCGCGGCACACAGAGTGAAAATCTTTCCGCGGGAACGAGGAACATCCCTTCTCACAACTATAGATCAAGTGGCAACAGATAGACCTCGTGTTGCCGCCCTTTGATTGCGCCTTTCCTCGATGGCAGCGCGCGGCGTGCGTCGTCGTCAGCGGAAAATCGACGCGTTTACGAAACGTTTTCCAATCTGTTCCTGAATTCGTTTTCCCACGTCCCGCACAAGCGGGAACTCGTGATCGATAACGCGCTAATAAAAATAAATACTTGGCAAAACGGAAAACGAAAATAAACTCCATTTTATAAGATGACGTAAAAATATACGAATATAAATAAAATAAAGATAACAATTATAATAGAAAGAATTAAAGCAGAAAATAATAGTTGTGTTATCTAAGTGATAAGAAAAAAAAACAAATTAAAATACAAATAATGTGCATTAATCCTCAAAGGCTGTCATGAATAAAATTTCAGCCCATGCAAATTTTGTTTTAATGTTAATAAAAAAACGTAATCACTAATTTTATTTTATAATTCACACGACCAGACTTTTTTGATGACTTTCTGTTTATTTCTAAAATAAAAAAATTACACTGAAGTGAAATTTTACTTATAATATAGCATTTTAACGTGATTTTGTACGATAGCTTTTAAGGTCAATATAATTCGAATATCGCACAGAGCAGAGAGAACGAGCAAAATAACGTGCAAAATATCTCAGTACGTAATATATTGTAGTACATAAGTTCCGCAATCGCAATCGAGAAAGAGAAGAAGGTCCTTGCAATCGCTGGAAGAGATTCTTCGACCGTAATAAGCGGCGCAGACCGTTAAATACGATTTTCGCATTAGAACACGAGAGAGAGAGAGAGAGAGAGAGAGAGAGAGAGAGAGAGAGAGGAGGGGGTAAGAAGTGGAGACGATAAGTTGTCGATAACTCGGAGAAAGAAATGGCCGGCATGGTTGTATGCGCGAAAAGGAGTCCTGCCCGTTAATTTACGACTCGATGAAAAACTCATTGTTGGAATGGCGAAAAGAGCTCGGCGCAATTTATGCCAAATTGCAGGAAAATTGTAAAAACTGTATTCGCGTCTACATTCACGTACATACATATTTATAAAATGGCGAAATAAGACTTACTTTAGAAAACTTTCTAATTGTTCCTCTCTTCCAGATTTTCTTTTCCGGCGAAAACCGATACGCGCAATTTTTTACATGTATCACATTTTATGTTTTTACATTTTTATACTTTTACGTAAAATTTTTTCGATGTTTTACTTGCATTATATAAGTATCGCGAAAAAATTCCGCGTCGACTTACGAGCCGCGGGAAGTAAGTCTTGGGGCGATTAAAATCGCGGTGCGGAGGCGCTTAAGCGCAATTGTACATTACAGGCTGACAACGGTGAGGACAACTCTCGCGGCGATAACTCGTCGATAACTCTCTTTCTCTCTCTCTCTCTCTCTCTCTCCCTCGTTTTAGAGAGAGAAAGCTCGTCCTGGCGCGGCCGTTAACTAACGACTCGATGAAAAGCTCGTCGTCCTCGAGATAGGGACAGATATTAGGGACGGGGAAAAGCCACCCCTAACGCGTAAGGGTTCGGCCGTTAAATTCTCCGCCTGATCGCTAAGAAATTACCTGGAATATACGAGCCTTGAAAGGCATTCTTCTCTCCCTGCTATTATCACCCACAGAGCGTGCTATTTATCGCGCGTTTTTTGCTAACACACAGATAGAAAATTCGGAAGTCTTCCATATTAAACTTTTCCTCGCGACTAATAAACTTCCATGTCTCTTTCACACAAAATACATTGGATTCTCGGATACAGTAAGAATGACAAATGCCAAGTTGACAAAACAGACTGTTGCAAAGAGAAATTTTAATAATTTTTATTTTTTATCAAAAATTAACCCTTTCTGGTCAAACCTAAAAAATGACGAGTTAGACAGGGTCTGTGAGACCCACGCGACTTTAAGATCAAATTTCGCGAAAAATCAATATTTTTTCCATTTCTTTTTTTTGAATCGACAGTTTGAACACTTTTCTCTCTCTGAGTCGATAAAAAACAAACAAATTAAATAAATCTCTAGGAATTTTGAAGATATAAGCGTTAAAAAAAAAAAAAAAAAAACTAATTTTTTCTAGAAACGCCGATGCGCAATTTCTGTTTTTTTTGCGTGACAAAAAAATTTTTTAAAAAGTATTTTCAATTTGTAAGAGATTTATTATATCGTTGTTATAAATCGAGTCAGAGATATTTTAATCTATAACAAGTGCAACACGTTAAACAATTGTTTAACGGATGAACAGAAAAAGAACGTGAGAAAGACTTCATATTTTTCTATTCGTTTAAATATATGTATAGACGTAATTATTTCACTAAATTTCAAATGTAATGCTCGGAACGATTTTAATTAGTTCAATTCTCTCGAATTGAGCCAAACGAGAACCGCAATAAAATGCGCTCGTATGCACCGTAAGTACATACATAACGAGTTAACGTTATCGATCTAACTAACGGGGAGCGGCGTGTCGTCGTCCATCGTTTTCCGGCTCCGCTGCTCGGCCTGGCAAAGTTACCGCTGTCGTTTCGACCCCTTCAGCACTCTTTCTCCGACCCCGCTAATGACGGGCCGAGTGTTACTTCCTAACAGTTAGATAATACTGCCTCGCACACCGAATGCAATGAATGCATACAGGGTAGTTCGTTCGGTCGTGCATTTTAACGCTCTAGAAAAGACTGTGAGAAATGCCAAGGTGCTTAAAACAAAATTGCAAAAACACTTTTATAATTATGGTAAGTGTTTTTTTTTTTTTTAATGTACGCTCTTTAACTCTTCAATTTTGGATAGTTTTTATATACATAGTTTTTTGTCTAATATAATTATACACAAACGTATAAAGGCCGAGTCAATTTACACACGCTTTGCCAAAAGTCATGTGTGACGACAACCCCCGATAACTCGCGCCACCGCACGCCGGCCGCCTCGACGACATTCCCATATAAATCGCGAGAAAATGCCGGCACTGTCGCGCCATTAAGCGCGTCTTTACATCCGCGCGCGCGCTCGTACACACATTCGCAGTCCCCGGGTCGGGTATACCGGGTGGAAAAATTGAAGTGAGCAGCTCATTACGGGTAATCAATAACCGATACATTATCGTTGGCGTCGGGTACACGAAAGAGGGGGGAGTGGTCGGAGGAAGAGGGTGCGGATGAGAGCTGGGAAGGGACGCCGCCGAGGGGGATGTGAGAGAGGGCCGCAGCTCATCTCCGTCCCACGGAAAGAGGGTGGAGAAAGAGGATAGGAGAGAGCGGGATGAGAGAGGAAAGAGGACGAAGGGGCGGAGGGGTTCCGATTTACACAAGTATATTGAATTTATTGAGATGAGCCTAGGGATAGCGGCCAGGAGGATATTAGCTGCCTACCAACCGCCCCGACGTTTCATACCGTCCGCTCTCGCATCTCCCACCGCGCCCTCGCACTCCCCCCTCCCCCTCTCTCAATTCTTGCTACCCCGTCGTCGTCGTCGTCGTCGTCGTCGTCGTCGTCGTCAAACGAGGGTGAGAGGGTGAGAGAGAAGGAGATCCTGAATGCGAATCTAGGCGAGTGTAATATCGAGTCGCGCGCTCGTAGATTATCGTAAGTTAAGGTGCACCCGGTATATAAATTGTGTCGCGAGTAGATGAATCGACCGCTTGCGCGCGGTTTAAAAATAACATTTTTCAAATTGTTATACAAATTTTGCGATGCGCGGAATTTTGCGGAACTCTTTGCGAGAGTTGGCGAATATTTACATTTATCTTTTGAGTTTGATCTCTGAAAACTTGTCATACGTTTGACGTTTCTTAAGATATGGATCGACTCGAACATTTCGGATTGAATCGAGATCGATTATCTCCCTCCTGAAACGTCGAAAGTGACGCTGTCGAATGGCGCTTCTTCTTCTTCCTCACAGGATTAATCGCGCGAGGATCAGCCGCTCGTTCGTGATCCCTCGTCGTCGTTGTCGTAATTTTATCAGACCGTCTTGCAAGAGAGAAGACCGTGTCCCCCGCTCTCTCGCGCGCTTTCCGAAATCTCGTCCGCGGAGATCCTCCCCCGGGGGATCCTTCGCGGCTGAGGGGTCCTGCGGATTCTGCGGCTCGACGAGAAGAGAGCAGTCCTTATCTTCGTCGGCCAGTCGACGTTCTACAACTTAACCCTTCCAAGGCAGCACGCTCGGTACAGAGATTACCTTTGCCACTCCTCCCTCCCTTCCTCCTCCCAGCTCTCTTGCTCCCAGCCGCCATCCTCAGGCATCTCGACAGATCCCTCTCTACTCCTTTCTGTGGATTTTAGCGTACGCGAACGATACAAGGTTTATCTGCGATATAATCGCTGTCAGGCAAAACTTAATAGACGTAATCGCGCGCGGTGATATATGTGTAATATCAATTGCGAATATTTTATCGGAGATTATAATATAATAATATAATATAATATAATTTAAGAGTGTTTTGCGATAACTATAATAAATTATAAAAAAACTTTTAATGACGTACACGGGAAAAGAAGAAAACTTTGGTAAATCTGCTAAATTTTTGTTTTATTGAAGGATTTTGTTGACAACAAAATTTTACAAAACGTTTTGTTGACAAAACAAAGATCTCAATGAACAAAGTTTTCTTGCTGATCATATAGTAACTAATAGTAATTTTTTTTAACTATAGTAATTTTTTTAACTATAGTAATTTTTTAAGATTTGCTCTTCTAGCAAATCTTTCCTTTTTTGTGTAAAAATGAAAAGTTTTTTTTAGTTTCTTTCTTGTGTAGTTGTATAAACACACTAAGATTACGCTTTTTATTGTTAAATGATAAATTAAAACACAATGGCGTCTTAACCGTTCGCATACTGACTCCAAAATGATGACTATACTAATATAGACTGGGTCTGCGAGACTTTAAAACCCACGTGACTTTAAAATCAAATATCTTCGCAGAAAATCAATACTTTTTTCATTTTGTTTTTTGAATCGAAAGTTTGAACGATTCTACGTCAAAAAAACAAATTGGAAAAATCTCTAGTAGTTTTGAAAATATAAGCGTTAAAAAACCAATTTTTACTGAAAACATCGGTTTGAAATGTTCGAGTGGGTCTGGAAGACCCGTTGTCTGCGAAGGGTTAATTGTTGTCGGAACGATCAGTGACGTTCGCATGTAAATCGTCGTAACAAACTTCATCCTTTCTTCGCGAAAGGAACGTGTTTTTAATAGCTCCACGGAGTATACCGCCGCGTGTGGGTAAGAGAGACGAGATTCGGAACGCGGGGGTGGTATTTAGATATTCTAATGGTCGCGCTGATAACAAGACGCGCGGCGCGCGCGCGGCGTCGTCCGCGATAAAGACGACGACGACGACGACGACGACGCCCCCGACGTCGGGAACGGGACGCGCTGCGCGCTGCTGATAACGGAACTCGCTCTCACTCGTTGTTTACGTATACTCGGTGGTATAAGGTGTACACCATCATCCCTTTCTCTCTCTCTCTCTCCCTCTCTCTCTCTCTCTCTCTCTCTCTCTCTCTCTCTCTCTCTCTCTTCTCTCTCTCTCTCTCTCTCTTCCTTGCGCTTCTTGTGAGGGTGTTCGCGATTATTGGCCATCGATAGCGACGACAGTTCCCCAAGCGACGCTATATTCCGGAAAACGGTGTTTTCTGTTATATTTAAACGTATGACTTCTTGGACTTCGAATTATGCTATTGTACGATCTCTTTTTCTCTCGCGTAAATATCTTCTTTAGCGAACGTTTTAATAACCCCGCAATGTTTCATATAAATTCTCTTACTTTTGTTAAAAAACTAGAAAAATTGTAAAAACACCGGAGAATGTAAAGACCGCGAAGGATAAGAATTGGAGGTTAGGGACGTATCGGAGAGATTGACAAAAAAAAGAGAAAATAACGGAAGATTGAAGGAAGAACAAAAAGAAAGCCCCCACACACCTGCTGCGCAATGGTCCTTGTCCGATAACCGTGTTAATAGCTCGTTTAACGTCCAAACGGTTGCTAAGTGTCACCGTGTTTATGCCGCGCGTACTTATCTACCCCGAACTCGCGAGTAAATTTTCCCCTACGTCCTATTTACTTACGCGGGAAATACGAACTTGCTGGCAATAACGCACGCAAAACAAAAATTCGCGGAATTGAAGAATCAGTAGTTTTTTTTTTTTTTTGTTTTTGTTTTTTTTAATTTAAAAACAAATTTTTTTAAATGTAAATATATATTTTTTTACGAAATATCTTTTTACGAAACATTGTCTAACACATTTTTGAATTTATTTTTTTTTTTTTTTTGGAAAAACGATTCTGACGTTAATAAAATCGAGAGACTGTCTCTCGTGACTCGCATAATTAATTACGTATAGTCGCGTGATCCCGAAGAGTGGCATATAAATTGGGATAAGATGTGTGCGCGGATGTTTCCTCGATATAATTTCCCGAAGACTCGTCACAGAAGCGACGCGTCACAGATGCGTGACTCCTTCTCGCCGTTCGTAATATTCGCGCGCGGTTAGGTTAGGTTAATTGACGAGGATTCGCTCGCGCGCACGTGCCGAAGGATTTCTCGGCGATGCATTTGCATACGGCACGCTGATTTATAATTATGGCAGGGGATGCGCGTCGGATTCCGGACACGCAAACAACCATCGTTGTCCATCCCAAGAGAGAGAGAGAGAGAGAGGGAATCGGCTTCGCACCGCAAGCGTAGATTAACATATCTGCTGCGGACTCCGGACACGTTCCCGCGCGATCGCGCCTCGTTAAACGTGTGCCGGTCATGTTCGGGCTCTGCGCGTGGGTGTGTGTGCGCCCCCTCCGGGGCCCTCTCTCCCGAGATCCCTTTTCCTCCTCTCTTCCCAGGCGTGCCCAGTTGCTTGTTCACCGTCATTCGAAAGAATGCAACCGCGATCGTCATCGATAATCGAAGATCTTTGTTTTGACATGATCTTCGCGAAAAGCTGTGTGTTTGTGAATAGACTTGTGAATAATGAAGGCCGATGTCCTTTGGTAATTTGACAATTTGTCAATCGAAGTAATGTTTAATCAAGCTTGAAAACAAATTTATCTCCAAATAAAACCTCGTCTCCGAGTGACGTTATTTCTGTCATAGTTACGATTTGGCTGAAGGGCCGATTAGCAGGACAGTTTTTTTTTTATCTCGCTAGTAGCCAATTTCTTTCATAAATCGAATCCACGAATCGAGCAGTCTTTTAAGGGCTCGCGTATCTGCGAGATCGTCGTGAAGCGGTCGGCGGCGCGGAGAGAGACGGCGGCGGCGCGGTGGCGAGAGAAAGGGGTCTCGAGAGCGCGCGGGAGGGGTGAAGATGGTATCGCTGCCATATTAGAGGAAGTTATAAATCGCTGCGAATCTAAAATTGATCTTTTCTGCAGCGGTTCGAGGACGAGGTGTCCTCGTGTGCGCGCTCGTCTACATACGATCTTTCGTTCTCTCTCACTCACTCACTCACCCACCCACCCATTCCCTGCTCCGGGATAGATATCGCGAGAGGGTGAGAGAGCACCGGGGGCTGGGGCACCTATCAAGAGGAACCTTCGCGAGATATATCGATTGCGACGCGTCTGCTAGTCCGAGATAAGCACGATCCGCATAGCGCTGGCTGTCGCTCGCCACCCCTCTACGGTTCTCACCTCCTCCCTCTTTCTATCCGCCCTCGCGGGTGGCATCCATCCCGTACAGAGGAGAGTGAAGCTTCGAAACCTCCTACGAACGGGGCGAGGGGGGGGAAAGAGTTGGCAGGTGGAGAGGAGGGGGGAGGGGGAGAACCGTCGAGGAGGAACCACGGCGATCCTGACGCGACGAGTCGGCCGATGATTAAAACCCGCCGGATTACCGCCACCTCGCCGATATCGCCGCCTTCCTTCCTTCCCGCCGTCGCCGATTGTCCCGCCAAGAGTCCTGCATTTCGCTCTCTCTCTCTCTCTCTCTCTCTCTCTCTCTCTCTCTCTCTCTCTCTCTCTCTCTCTCT
>QVOA01003066.1:0-29808 GCA_014825685.1 Pseudomyrmex cubaensis
TCTTGCGTAGTAGTAATAAATTTCACGGCAATTTCTGCTCGATAACATCCTCGTCCTAAGAGAATCAATTCATCACTTGACGCACAATGATGTCATCGATTGATATACATCTCTGCGAAGTAAAAACAAATTTTTTTAACATCGATACAACTTTAAATTTATTCCGATTATATTATTCTTTCATTAATTAAATTCTCAAATTTGACAAAAGGTGTATTACTAGATTCTACGTAGATGATTTCAAGTTGATGAAATATCTTCAAATCAATTCACCGACTAAAACAACAGCAGCAATCAATCGATCTTGTTATTAGCACGTAAATTGTTGGGTAAAACAAACTAAAGAACATAAAATTTATCTCGTTTTGATATGTTTGGTACGTTATAATGCGCACGTTTCCCTTGTCTCATAGATAATGATGTCACTTATTACAATCTTTTTTGTACACAGATATGAGCATTATAAATCACTGGAATGTCCACCGTAAGACCTTACCGGGAAGACATACCTGACCGTTGGCGACAGATAAAGTCTCGTCACCTTAGTAAGATTTCTCGCTTATATTGTCAACCGTATCCTCTTCACTCTTGTCACTTTTTGGAACAAGAATCTGAGCAAGTCGCCAGCAATATTTTTTCGATTCGAACGTGTTGTTGAGACAGTGATTTTTTTTCTTAATAAATGATAACATAATTTTCAGTAATTTTTGTACCATTGCTTTTCAAAACCCAGTGCTTGTCAATTCGAGTGTTGAGGAGTGGTGCGCAAACATAGGATACTTCCTCGATCGAGCATATCGTTTGAAAGAGCATTACGAGATCATGACACGATCGATTCGTAAGTATCATTAGTGTCCCGCGACCGGACGCGTTTGTGAATAAAGCGTCTCATGTCTTCGACCACGAGTCCGCGCGCTTGACGACATCCGGCTCTCGCTCCGACACGGAGATATACACGACTAGATCGCGTGACATTGTCCAGAAAGAAACTTGAAACTCTTGGTGCTCTGTTCGGTCGGCATTTACGTAAAGCGTCTTGTACGCAATGCGAGTTGTTGCCGCGAATATTTTACCGAGAATATCGTCCGCCTCGGTCGTCCGAACGTTTCGAGTCTCTCGAAGTAAACGCGAGAGAAGAGCGTCCTTCGCTCGTGATGTTTGCAATCACTTTGTTTAAGATATCCGCGAGGAAGTCTTCGTGTGTGTACAATTATATAGCGAAGAGAAGCGACTTTGACTTTTAACGAGGCAGGAGAGTGCGAAGGTTCGAAATATAAACGCCGTATAATCCTCATCTTACAGCGGATGACGGAAAAAAAGCTGCTCGGTTATTCAATGAAGTGGAATAATCAACTGCGAAAAATAACAACGGGTATCGTTTAATTGCAATTAAACTGCGAGTATTCAAGTTGCATATTAATGAAGAAAATGGCGCCTATGTTATATCAAATTTGCCGTTTATATACGCATAAGGAAGAAAATATAATATTCTCTTGTATAATATTCAAGGACTATTAATCGTTGTTACTTAATGCATCGACTCCCGTATTAGAAAAAAAGAAACATCTTTACATCAGGTATTAAATAAAAGCTTCGCATGTAACGTGCAATTTTCGTAGATTAAGTTATTACTCTACTCATTCAATTATCTTATAATGACAAAATTATACTGCATTGTTCACATCCTAAAGTTTCAGGAAGGTGTAAATGCTTATTCTTCTCAATTTATAATTTTTAAACATCTTCGAAAACAATTTTGTTATGTTTTTACATTTGCATTTTGATTTCAAGCAATTATTTTAGACAACTGTGCTATTAATTGTATTGATTGTGATTCTCTCGTTGTTATCATGTATAAACAATGATGTTAATGTACCATTGGCACAGTAATAAATGTAATAAGCACAGTGTATATAAACACACACATACAGCTGCACATTCTCGTTTTCTCTTAAGTTAATTCTCACGATTTCAAGACTGAGGGAAACCAAGATTTTCATGCGTGTATCCGGACTCTCTACAGCCATGTGCCCTTTTAAGTTGAAAGGAAGAAGAGTCGCGGACATAGTGAATGCCGTAGGAACCGAACGGACACCAATATAAATCAACGTCCGGTCGAGAGAGAGAGAGAGAAAGAGAGTTGTGCGAGAGGGGAACGGTATATAAAGTCGGCGAAGAAAGACGCTGAAGTCTCCAAGTCGCTGTCTCCCCACGCTACTTATGCTAATGCCGGCAAATCAATTTATTTATATTTATTTATAGCATTCAAATGTTTCTCCCCGGAACGGACCGCGGACGTTGTCGGCTGTCGACGCGGACCACCCGCGAAAGCAAGCCGATCCCGCTCGCTGCGGGCTACGAGATCCGTGGGGTCCAGATTGCCCCCTTCTTTCAAGACTGATACAGATAGCTGGTGGATCGCCGTATGCGCGAAGAGCAGTTTGCTCCTTGTACTACTATACTATCTTTGATTAAAATGATCTGATGTTTATCTCCAAAACAAATTTACACACACGTGTTTACATGAAATGTAAAGTTATGAAATTTAATGTTTACATTATTACAGATACTTATAATAAGCAGGCATAAAAAATTTGTTTTATGGCAAGCACTTTCTCAAAAATATTTTATAAATATGCAACATAAAGTTTTGTTGTTATCAAAATCTTAGATTTCTATTTAAAAATAAATTTTAAGACTCTTGTTTTCTTTCTGTATTTTACGCTTTTACAGCAACTCCATCTTTTTATGGAGTATATACGCATACACTCATAACTATATATCGGTAACACTATAGTAAGCAATTATTGCATCGGGCGCGGTTAACTCGAGTCATGTGTGACGTAACTTCAAAGCCGAGTAATGTCGACATCCCTTCAGTAACGTATAAATTAGTTGATGCTACTTATAACGCACACATACAACATGTATAATTTTAATAGTTTATAAAATTTTACTACTTTTCTTCCTTAGTATTCTTTATTTATCTTTTTCAGTGGAAGGTAACATTAGAATATCTATAAAGAGAGATACCATTAGAGTATCCATAGTAGGATTACATTTAAGTAATAGTTTTACGGTTAATACAACATGTATTACGATAACATAAATATTTAAATAATAGACATGGATATACGTGTATAGTGTTTCTTAAAAGAACAAGTTTAGATTTATCTCTTATTTATGATGTGTGTATGGTAAACAACTTGTGCAACATGAATCGGTCGATCATCAGTCGGACGAGCGCAGGCTGTGACCCACGTTTCTCGAGCTCTATACATATGAGTCACCCTATATATGTGGTGGGGGCACTACGTGTGTACAGTTGTATCAATTATAATAAGCGCGGTTATAGGCGTGGACACTAAGAACGTATAAAAAGTGTTTGTGAAAGAATCAAATCTTTTTTGCGGAAAGTTTACGCAAAAATCAAAGAGCTCCTCCCGCGCATTTTTTTCGAAATGGCCGTAGAAATCCGTTTTTCTCTTCTCGTAGTGTTGTTCCTCTTTTTCTGTGTTCATCAAGGTAGGTCTTTTAAAAAGTCATGTGTTTATATTGAGATATATTTAAATATTAATGGATTTTTGTTTATTAATTTCTACGTTAACTTTCTAGGAAATCAAAATTAACAACATGTATTTTTGTACGTTACTGTTTTTATAGAGATTTGTACAATAAGTTGAATACAAGTTTTGTCACGTACACACATTCCTAACCTGAAACAAAGATTCACTATACAGATACACTATATAGAATATGATTGATCATATTTAAGTAAACTCGTTTACTTAAGCGCTTATAAAACTTGAAGAATATTTTTTTAAAGACTTTTTTAGTTAACAAATAATATGATACGGATTTACATCGTGTTTTTTAGGGCTTTCTATTAAATGTTGGGTATGCAGGTCAGATTCAGATCCAAAGTGCGCGGATCCATTCGACAACTCTACTGTGCCAATCACAGACTGTAAACAAGAACCGGGTCTGGAGCATCTGCCGGGTGTGAGACCAACGATGTGTCGCAAAATTCGTCAGAAAGGTGTGCATTGCATTGTATGAAGTGGAGTTATGTGTCTCATTCAATTGTTTCAATTTACACACTCTTCTTTCTTTACAGTCCATGGTGAATGGAGGTATTTCCGTAGCTGCGCCTATATGGGCGAGCCGGGAATTGCGGGTGATGAGCGATTTTGCTTAATGAGAACGGGCACTTATAATATATTTATGGAATATTGTACGTGTAATAGTAAAGATGGTTGTAACTCGGCATCATCCCAATACGCGAATTATCTGCTCTTATTAATTGGCTTGATAACAACTGTTCGATTCAAATTTGCTATTTGAAAAAGTTTAGCCAAAGAATTTTTTTACCAGATCTGATTCATATTAAATTTTATATGACATTACATATAGATTACATATCTTAACATTACAAGAGTTTACTTGTACTTATTGAATACTCTTTTTACTTTTTACACATCGAACTTCAGGGAGGACAAACTTTTGTAATCAAATGTATTCGTAGATACTGTAGTTTTTATAATGCAATTTTGTACTTTTTTATGTAATCAAGTGCCTTTGCATGTCTCAAAGATACAAAGAAATTATGAAATGTGTACATAAGAAAACAAAAAGAAGAAAGAATGACGCTCTCTTCCAGTAAGATAAATGTGCTTGACTTAACGTTTGTTTCATTGACGATTGATATTTTTTATAAAAATATATTTTTACTGGAAGTTTTGGAAAAATATATTTGTTATTTCTTCTGATTTTACGAATATTGAGGTACATAGAAATCATAAAACTCACAAAGTAGTCAATCAATCAAAGACTGCTACGTCCGTCCAGAGTAATATCATCAACAATTTAGGTTAGTACATGGCATTTTGCCATCTTCTTATACTTTTGTGCATATACATACGTGTTTTTAGTAATATATTTAATTTTTACGATACTGCCATACAATGTATGCAATATATGCAATTAATTTTATAATTGTGTGACCGCCGCAGCTTATTCATCCAAGTACAACACAACTCAATACATTATGTTCAACATTTATTATGAATTTGATACATGAATTGTAAGTAATATGGAATGACAATAAAATTATTTCTCGACTCAATTATAGAAATATTATTTTGCATGTGTATATATAAAACCTGAAGAAACTTAATCATTGTTTTTGAGAAGAAACAATGTATTTGTAAGTGTAATGCAAAATATATTTACAAACAGTTGATTTTCTTTTACATAGAATAAAAACCTGAATAAAATATATGTGCAAAGTAATGTAACATGTACTGTTTCGATAATAATATATAGTTGCAAATTACAACCATATAAACACATTCTCTTATTAAAATACTGTTGATATACGTATATATGACATATGTATATTATATTAATAAAAATACAGACATTATACAAAAAAATGTAAAACCTTGATGTCTTTAAGTAATATATATATAATATGAGTGTGTAAAAAAACTCAAGAAATTTCGTAAATTGTTTGTGGCATTTTTATATATTGAACTGTAACAATATATAACATACTACTTATAAATTATTAATACTCTAAATTTCTATATATAAAAAATACTTAGTTTTTATATAAAACAATTAATTTAATTATAAAAGTGTGTTTTCTGTTTTATGTCGATGCGTAAGATTCTCATTAAACACATTTATAGTTCAAATATACAAAAACGTATAGCAAATTACAATTCATAATGGATTTTTTGTTGATAACATCAAATATCAATTTAAAAGATGATAATTGGTTCATAACTTCTATAAAAGTTATAAAAACAAAGATTGAGATATACATTCAAAAATATATCAATTATGAAAAAAAAGGTACGTGTAAGTAAAAGTATATTCTCGCAATCTTACATTATGATATGTTGTACTTGCTGCTTACGATTATTGATTTTGATTATATAAGCAGTGTAGATTTTTAAATACTTCTTATTTTTTAATTTACGGACGGTTATATTATTATAGAAATATCCGGAGAGTAGCGTTCTATTCTCTGCAAAATTAAGAATAATTACAAATGACAAATTGTAATTATTCTTAAAACAATAGGCGAACATCGATCTGTATACATTAAAATTTTGTGTGCGATCAAAGTTTTTAAATGGTATTAAATTCTTGGAGACATATTTTCTTTTACGTAAAATTAGCAACGCAGATTCTAGACGTGTATACGTAAAAACGTATATAAAATAACGTTCGAAGAATGCATTTGCGTAGATGTATGGTATTCTTTGGAACATTTTTATCGATCAGTGTCTTAAATATGTATGACCCACGTACAGCGCTCTCATTTTCGCTGCAGTGTCTCTAGATATCTAAAACGGAAAAACGCGTTGTGCAACGATTTTCGCTCTGTATTGTTAGAAAGATGACGACTTCTTGCGTCTTTTTTTTTTTTTTTTTTTTTTTTTTTTTTTTTTCCATTGCTCGCCGTATGTTCCGCCGACCTCAGGTCCGATTACGAAGTGGCCTACGGGAGTCTTTTTGCCTAAAATATTAATGATCGAAATGACATATATGTGATTATATACACGTCTAAATTTTATATCATAGAAATAGATCTTCGCTTACCCATTTTATTCTTTGAGACGAACTTTATAACGAAGCTCACATCATTGAGAGCTCCTTTGTACGGATTGTCGGCAACGACTCTCGCTGTATCCGGCGAAAATTTCATAGACACCGTCGGTGCAAATCGATCGCTCTTCCAGAAATGCGTCATTCTCCCACCGTCCACAACCGACATCTTCAGATACATCTGTCCCTTCAAACCTTCATGCTCGTGCATCGTCTGAAGTGAACATCTCAGACGACTCAGAGACAAGATCAGCTGTCCACCGCTGTCTTCATCTTTCTCACCTTTCGATAAACATAATGACAATTCGACCTGTCCTTTTTTGTTTTCCCTCTGAAAAAAGCACATGAGTCGTCTTGTCTTCACTCTTATAAAATTAGAAACTGATAAAAGATATTATAAAGAGAAAAAAAATAAGGTCACTTAATAATTATACAAGATGACAGTTTCTAAGAAAAGACAGTTCGAGAAAATAAAAACGTTAGATATCGATTTATTATGTATGTCTTTGTGGAAAATAAAATCTATATAATTCAAGAAGAGAAGAGAGAAAATCTTTTCGTCAAAAGCACTTTTAGATCACTAAATATTTACAAGTATACTACTAAATCTCAGCACAGTGTCAGTTAAAGATTTGATAAAGATTGCACACGAACATCTTAATAATATATCTAATTTTCCCATATATAGAAATGACACAATTATCGACCATGGTTCTGACGATGTGACATTATTACGAAATTGTCATAAAGCTACAAAATCCTACCCTTTCCTCGGCACCCGAGATGCCACTGGCGATCGGTCGCAGCGGTTTCCATAAGTCTCCTGTGGACACGTCGCTGGCGTGTTTCGGTTTCGGTGGTTTGGAACTGAAGTTTTTAGGATCGAGCGGAATCGTCGTCGCGCCGACCGTTCGCCTTTTGTCGTAGGCTTTTCTTTCTGCAGTCGCGGATTCCGCGACTTTGTCGGAACTCTTGCCAAAGAATTGACTGAGGAGTTTATTCTTGGTAGAGTCCTGATTATCGGATGAACTCTGGCCCTCCTTCTTCTTCCCGCCTTTTTTCGGCGATTCTCCTTTCGTAGGCGACTTATCCTTATCCGACTCTTTCTTTTCAGTCGCTATCAAAGGCTTGTCTTCGAGAATCGCGTAAAGAGTCGCGACGATGAATTTTGAACCGTTAATCTCCTCCTCGACAACTTTCGGTTTACCAAACTTCTGTTTGGTTTCTTTGCGCAGGAGAAAAGTGAACTCTTCATTCCACTGCGGCCAGGATTCATTTCTCGAGGTGGTCTCGAACTTTTCCTTGCCAGGAATTAGTTTCACCTAGAAAATGAAATTGTTATTTTCTTCGACGTTCGACGGTAAATCTTAATCTCATCTGACAAGCGGAGAAAAAAGTTCCCGTCTGATGACTCACTTATTCTCTAACAATAGATTATGAAATCTTATAATTAGTTACAATGTTTTGGTGTACAGTAGCGTATTGTGTACGTATATATAACGTATATATAACGTATTTTCTAAACATGTTAAAATAGGAGAATCGACTTTTGCATATACGTAGATATTATACACATAAATATACATAGATAATCTTTGTACGATATAGATAGATACGATATAGATTGTTCTATTCGTGCAGCGAGGAAGAACTCGTCAGTCAATAAGATACTACAGTCAATGCCAGACTTCTACAATACGATACTGCCATCGTACTATTACGTAAGCGGTAGATAACACCCAAGAGTACCACGAGCGTCTCTTATGCGTAATTCAGACTCAAATACAGCGGAGCGTGACGTTGTGCGATCTTGCAGTGCGCGCAAGAAGTGTCGGCATCAGTCAGCATCCTCGATACACAAATTTATCGAAATCTGTGAACGTGTGATCGCGCACATCGTTTGTATAAAGAGAAATTTTCTCAATTGTATGTACGCGCGAAATTAAAGCGAAGAAAATTTATGTCGTTACTAAATTTAGACGAGTACGTGCGCGTCGAGAACACGAGCCGCGCCGATAAAACGTACACGCCTTTTGTTTGCGATCGATCCACATTCTTCAGCCACCTTCTTCTGTTTACTCTACCTTTACGACGTAGCTGTTGACTCTGGTGAAGCCAAAGTTCTGGGGCAGGTGTCTGGCACCGAGCACCGTGACGTGAAGAGTCTTGTCGTTCGGCGAGTGCACGATTCTAATGCCGACTTCCGGCTCCAGATTCACCGTGCGATCCAAAGGCGTGGACACGGTCTTCAGGCCGCTGTCGATGAAATTCCTGATCTTTGCCAGCGCCATTCTTCTTTGTGCACGCGGTTCCTCTCGAAATTCCAATTACGGTTTATCGGACAGATAAACGGTCGTACGGATATAATCGGTCGATCACTGCGAGCTCAGCGGCATTGTTCGTGCACTCTGCAAAATTTTATCGTGAACAGTTTTGCGGCAATGAGCTGTACGCACACGTAGCCGCAAGATGAGCTATTAATATGCGAGCGTATATACGATGTCGCGTCTCCGCTCGCAATCGTCAGGGAATATGATTTTCAAAACAACGTAAGATCTGAGTAGTTAATGATTTATTTATTTAACGATGAGATGTTTTTTCAATTATACATTTATATTTATTTAAATGTTCTTCATTTTTCCATGTTAAATATAAATTCTATGTCACAAATCCTATGGTTCGAGAGTAACAATAATTAAATTCAATAAATGAATTGTGATTTCTTCCTGACACACTTTATTTCACTTTTGAAATTTAAAGAACAATTTCTTACAAGAGTTTTATCTTGTTAGAAGATATCAATATCTTATTCTGATATATAGCGACGCATTGATTTAAATTTACTATTTAAGTTTATGACTTTACGCGAGTAAACTTTGGACATAATAAGTCTTTCTTAAATTTAAAGTAATTTACTATCAATAAGACACTTCCACGATTCTTCTGACTTGAAATGATACCTCTCTTTCGATGTCATAAAGTTTTTTAATCATAAACAATAAGCTTTCTCTCACTGTACAGTATAATGCTCCTATCTCCAACAACAGGTGATTATCAGCTATTCTAGCTCGGCAATAAAAGCAGACCGGCTTTTTCGCTCCCGGCGCAATAAAACTACGTTCACGCATATCGTGAACGTCGAAGAAACCAGCGATTAGACTTTCCCCGTGCAAAAAAAAACCTTCGTTGCATCGCGACCACACCGGTAAATACCGTCGACTGATCTCGTGCAATCGCGCGACCCGCTTTAATAGCGGACGATCACGAAATGTTGCGAGAAAAATCACATTTAATGCGGAGACACCGACCTCGATTATCACGTCATTAACTAACGAGGATTGATACGCCAAATGTAATAAAGACACTCGGCGTCTCCCATCTTCTTAATAGAGACTTCAATGCACGGTATGTCGACCGGAGCCAAGAAAAAATAACGACGATTACTCCAATTTCTTTATCGCAGCATTCGTCATAATAGACAATCTTATTTCAATGATATTACACATTCGAAAAGTATTACGTTCACTGGAAACGAATGTAAATTAAAACGACAGTGATATACAATATTAGAACTGATTTAAATCAGTTTGTTGACGTTAGAAATATAAATGTTTATTTGTGAGAGTTCTAGTCGTATTGGATTTGATAAGTACATCAAGAATCCTTCCTCTTGTGGGAAGATGAGCAAACCGTAATATCAAAAGTCATTTTCAAAAAGTCAACAAACTTTTCAACTACGTAAGTTGCTCCTTTACAGAAAAAGTCAATATCTCAGCACGTACCGTAAACGTGGTTCTGTCAAATCGGAGCAAGTTGCTGCGGTCACTATCAGCGGCGATCGAACAATCGGATGAGCAGGAAGAGAATCGTTGCTACCCGGCGTGGATCCACGTCTCCTCGACGAAAGTCAGTAACTGGCGGCGTCTCGAGTGATCCTCGTGAGATCTTTTCCTGTCGATAGCTGACGATGTCAGACGCTCGATCCCATGGCCAAACCGGCACGATCGAACGTGAACACGAACGATATCAGAAGAAAATTGACGTGCTTTCACCGCACACGTAGATCCTCGCACTCTGCTCGCATGCGTTTGCAACGCGATTCACCACACATCGCGACTAACGCACCGAGATCGCTACGTCATCGCCAACGATCATCAACGAAGCTTACGGGACCCCATGAATGGCTTCGTATGCGATTGCGCGCGTGCGATTGTAGTCGTAGTCGTGACACTCGTCAAGCTGGTTTGCGCGCGACGCGTCGTCGTGGTATGCAGCTTGTGCTCTCGCGTGGGTTCTCTTTATAAGAGACACACACACGAATGCGGTTGCAGTACCGGACGACAACGAGGGACTATGCAACAGACACACGATCTGGTACACAGGAGCAATGATGTATATTTTCATGTATGTTTCATGTTAATTAAATAATTATTACATGAACACTGTAATAAAAATGTATTTTTTTAATTATTTCATATGTATATGACATTTATTAAAAAATACAAAGTGTCAGGTTTATTATAATATATTATAACATATATATTTAATATACGAATTTTTTCAATCTTCATAATCGCATCATGTTAAATGGTTAATTACAGTCTCGGGAAATTTTAATTTTCTACTTTTCACGAAAATCTAGAAATTTAAATCAGGGCATCAATACTCGAAACTACAGAACTGCCATAGAACTGGTCGTTGCCGTTAAAGTAGGGGATTTACAGTATCGTACACACCGTTTACGAGCTGTAGACTTGTGGTTGTGGTGTGACGCCTGTTGCGTTCACAAGGTCACACATTCATACCTGATTGCGTACATGTGTAAGTGAGAGAACCTTATACGTGAGTGAACACAATCACACAAGAGAATATACATTATCAGGGACGTAAATAGCAGCAATCCGCCCCGTTCAAGAGAATTGATGCACACTTGTATGATGAATGAAGATTGATAAGAAAGAATCGCGAAGAAAATCACCTGCGATGTTCCTCTTGATGCGTAGAAGAAACTAATTGTAATGTTGCACGCGAGAATCTTGCACAGACAGCTCGAAAGAATGCGGTAGAGAACATTGCGTTGAATAGAAAATTAATTGCATTTGCGTTGGAACGTCAAATGTGTCACAATTAAAGGCTATCGC
This sequence comes from Pseudomyrmex cubaensis, assembly GCA_014825685.1. NCBI lineage: Eukaryota > Metazoa > Arthropoda > Insecta > Hymenoptera > Formicidae > Pseudomyrmex > Pseudomyrmex cubaensis. The sequence goes on from QVOA01003066.1 coordinate 11,760, forward strand.
AAAAGAAATTGTTCACTTAAAAACGTTTGATATATTTTACACATATTTTTTTAACATTTCTTCTATATTTTGGAATTCATATAATTATATTTTTCACAATATTTACGGAATTTTTAAGTAAAAATCAGCGTGAGATAATATGAAAATAAACAAGATATAGTTCTAGATAATAAAAATATTTTTAAATTATTTTCATAATTTACATATACTGTTTTTTTATTTTTGTAGAAATGCGTTTAATGATAGGCAATAAACTTTTGCTTGTGGACAAGCGCGTTTATGCGCTCGTCGTATATTATTTCAAACGCATATTCAAATACGCATGCCGTGATGTCCCGTGCGTATCTAATTGTATTTGATCGCACGTGATGACACGCAAGGATAAGGTATCACGGCCTTCAAAGTTAAGCATATTATATATTACAAAAACCATACGCATAAGAGAAAGAGATGATCTAATTCACTATGCGTCACATATAGATTGTGTTTATTCGAGAATCAATCGTTTCATTTTATTATACACATGACCAGATTAGATAAATTACATGTCGATATAAGAGATGCTTGGGTTTTTCCTTTCTAATAACATATTGTATATATATCATATAATTAATTTTACGAAGAAATACAGTAAGAATAAAAAAATTAAAAAACAACAGTTAGTATTAGGTAATAGATAAAAGTTTATCAGCTAAGAAATTATTTATAAGATAGAAACTGATGTTTCCCGCGGAAGTTAAGCAACGAGTTCACGATGAAAGCGATAAAAGTAGCTACCGACACCCTACGCTAGATGACAACAGCATCGAAAGCTACCCCTTTCTTCCTCCCAAACACATCCCCCACGATTGATGAACAGCTGTTCAGCATCGCCATGGCGCACGCGACGTCGGGACGTCAAAAACATTTCGAACGATTTCGATTTATTTGCGTCGAAAAGCTCGTTCCGCGTCGCGACACGACGTATCTCGTGATAAACTTTCGATCGTAGAGTGTATTTTCGCGAAATCGTGCCTCGGGTTGTGTAAATTGTATATTTTGTGCTAGTGATATCGTAGTGACACTTCAGAAATATTGGGCAAAATTTTTATCTTTATCACACAGGTATGTGTATAAATTAATTTTTTTATTATCTTAACATTTCTTTTGTACGTACAAGAGAAAAGAGTTTGCAAAAACTAACATTGCATAACTTTAGGCAAGAGTATGGAACGAAAACAAGTACGCGCGGTGATGATCGGCAGATAAAGATAGCGAATAAGAAGTAATTGATATAATACAATTAAGAATATCATATAAAATATTTTTTAATTTAATTTTTTAATTTACAAGCGAATTTAACCAATTTTTACGTTGTAAATATGTGTATAAGAATAATGATTTATTTTTATAATTAAATGGTGTTTTTTAAATGGTGTTAATCAAAGAGTTTTTGGAAATTATTTGCATATTTTGTGTAAATGTAAACGTACATTAATTCCGGACTAAAATCTGCCTATCACTGAAAGCTGAGAGGCTGCGTGTTCAATATATAATGGCGTGATGATACAATAAGAAAAAGCTGATATATCGAAATATATTACTTCACGTATGTATTTTAAATGTAATTTTTTTTAAACGAGAAGGTATTTATTTAAATTTTACCAAAAATTCTTATCCAAAGTATGAAATATATTAACATCTCGATTTCTCGTGAGATGGCACCACGTATAAGTTGTACTCTGATTTGACAAATGTATATATAACACAAATTAGGTCACAAGTGTTATTAACGTGTGTGATTTATATTCGAGATGCAAAGTACGATTATATCTACATTGCTTTGTCACGTAATGTCTTCGATGACAGAATAATTTCCACTCGTTGTAGGAATCGTTTTGTACAGAACTATTTTAAAAAACAAAAAAATTAAGACACATTATTTCAGACAGGAAAAAGACTTTATCGCATATCTATAATTACATGTGTGTTGCTGTTTACGCAACACGTAACTTGAGCATAAAAAATTTGCCAGACAAGTACCGTGAGAATTGCACTGACACAATGGTTTAATATTTTTTTTCTCATTTTTTTACCATGAAAAATGTTATCATTTTTATCTTAAAATAACGTATAATTTGCATATGTATATTATAAAAAGTATAATATAATTTTCTTTTCTGTACTAAAGGATGACATATGTACATGATGCGGAAAATCATAGGAACCCTTTTTTTCGGATACACGTATTCTTATTCAAGTCACGTTCCGTCGACAAGGATAATAGCTCTGAACTTTGTCTTCGTCGGATCAGCTTAACTTCCGGTCGTAAAATTTCACGAAATTCTAGTGCGGTCTCAGCGAAATATGTTTTCTGTGGTTCCTAGCATTTTTCAGCTTGATCGATCACTGCCACGTTGTTGTATGTCGGACGCCGGAGACACAGCGGACGTTTTTATGAGTTTTCCCGAACGTTACACCGATTAATTTGCATTACGATGTATTACACACAACTCTCATGTGAAATTAAAACAAATATTTCAACAGCAGACAAATATAACAGAGAAATAAATATATAAATGTAAAAACTGCAATTTTAATTTTTTTTTAAATGGTGTTAATCGAACAGAGTTTTCGGAAATTATTTGCATATTTTGTGTAAATGTAAACATACATTAATTCTTGACTAAAATCCGCCTATCACTGAAAGCTGAGAGGCTGCGCGTGATGTTCAATATATGATGGCGTGATGATACAATAAGAAAAAGCTGATATAGCGAAATCACATTATGCGCTAGTAATTCGCGCTGCATTACGATGAATGCTGCACGTGTCTGCGGCTTTTCCACATCACGAGATTCATGAATGCAAATACTCCGGGAATAGTCACGCGCGCTCTTTACATCATTCACCTTTCTCATTTTCATTCTGTGTCTTTTTCTATTCTCTCTCTCTCTCTCTCTCTCTCTCGTCAGATCAAATCTGAAACACGGACGTGTTTCCATACGCTCTGACTCTGACACGCGTGAGATAGATATTTTTCCCGTTTTAATGAACGCAACTCCGCACCTATCGCCCATCGACAACACGGATCGTGCTTTCTCCCTCGATAAATCTCTCTTTTTCCCCTCTGGCGTACGCCTTATTATAAACTCTTTTGCGCGGCGCAATTTTAAAGTATAGCCCGGAACTTTGTCCTGTGAAGCTTCGTATTAAGCTTGCCGCTTTGAAAGCGGCAGAGCCCGGTGGAAGTATCGCCGAACTTTAGCTAATCGTTTCTCATCGCGGACGCTGATAAATTATTCAATTATAACACTCCTCGCTACTGAACGAACGAAATATCGAGGTAAAAAACAGAGAAGAGAGAGAGCGGAAAAAATTCGTCCCATGACACTAACCACCCGCACGCCTCGTCGTGATGTCGAATTAGTATCGCGTCGGCAGTGCGGAGATTAAAGTCAGATTTCGAAGCACTCCGTAATTCTCTGTACGTATTTCTCGCACGTAGTCGCAGCGTGATATATTTAACCTCCCTCTTTGACCCTGCGCACCCTTTTAAGTGCATCATTACGTATTCCCTTTTGTAACGCCGGACTTTATGCAGACCGCATTCGCAGCACCTTCCTATTCTTGATCATATCGCGCGTTAGCCGCGCGAAGGTGATAATTTTGCCCTTATTACAAATGCTTTCTATTAGCAACATATCTGTATATATGTATGATAAGAACACAATCAGTTATCACTCACGTGCTAAAATAATATTTTATTTGAAATGCGTTTCTTCTTCATATGTGTACCTATTAATTACTTTGCTTTGTACATATAACAAGAGTGTTATTTCTCGAAAAAGATGGCGATTACAACGAAATTATTCTGTATCGACGCACGAAAATAAAATTAATTAAGTTAAAATATTAATGAAAAGCAAACCTACAAACAATTTCAGAATTATTTATACTCGTATTTTAGTTCTCGTGCCGATATGTCGTACATAATAAATTTAAGATGTTTATTCTCTGATTTCGCAGAAATTCATTAACGCAACGTCCATCTCGTCTTATATTTGCGATGACTGTAGTATTTCAAAATTCTGTTAATCAAACGTGCGTATAGCAGAATCATTTCGTTCATTCTCAATACCGAGCAAAGTTTTATGATCGGACGAATCCGGAAAACGTCGATCTTGATTGGAAAGAATCTATTTGCATTCTCCGGGGATTTTTTAACGCAATTCTGTTAATATCGCTTTTCTCGGCGTGTTCACCTCGCTGTATGACACTTTGTCCTAGTTTCGTGGTACGACGACGGAGAAAGAGGTCGGAAGTTTCTGAATGTCGGTAATGAATATATGAATGCATAACCGTGTCGCCGTTTGTCACTTGGGAATTGTAGACGTATCGTTTCATGAGCGCGTACATCAAGATTACGTTTTCAATGCCACCAACATATTTAGCGAATGTAATGTGCACGCGCATCATGTCGGTGCTATCGCGTTCTCATTGAAGTAGTTTTGTATAACTTAACACTGTTTTTAAGCTTCTTATTATTTTGGGTTTAAAATTGCAAACAAGACATACCAGCCAACAAAATTGTGAATTTGTTCGCATTATATTTATCAGAGAGACCGTCTAATAGGGAATAGTATTCTATTCTCGTTAATTATTGGACTAAAAATCGCATTACACGATGAATACGCATGAATAAGCAATGCGTGTGTAAATATGAAATGTTCCCAATTGACATCTGTCAATCATCAAATCTATAATTATCATTAATCGTCTCCCTTTGAACATAGATAGAAATTTCATTTATCGAGAAAGTTTAAATCAAACTGCCATTACTCACACGCAGCAACTGTGACATTTCCATTCAGCAAAAGGCAATTGAAATTCGTTTCGTCACCGGCTTTTACGAATTGCTCTTTTTTTTGCGATTTCACAATTTATTGCGCGCATTTCAAGATTCTGAATCGGCACAATTTAGCGGTGTGCGAAAAACACACAATTCGTTTTGTACGTTGCAAAGCTTTTTAGATTTTTTAAAATTTTCTACCTATCCTCGCGGCTACATGATTCCACGAATGTAAATCCCTGTTCGAATTACGTTTGACGCGCAAAAATGTATTTTCGTGAAATACGCTCGTAGTTTGTCAATCATGCAGAACAGCTTTCGAAAATCGAAACATAAACAATTATTCGTTTGGCGGACCGAGATCGCGCGTATAATTTACGATACTGCGCAAATATCCGTTCAATCCACGACCGCGCCAAAAAAAAAAAAAAAAAAAAAAAATTTCGACGCTTCACCCAACTGAATTCCCCCAAAACTTCCAGACAAAACGGATTAGTGCCGACCGTAGCCGGACGGAGAAGAGGGAACCGTAAATCGATTTTGTCGTGCCCTTAAATTCTATTAGCGCCAACTCCGATTGCATTCTTCAAATGGAAATAGGGAACGAGATTTTCACGACGGACAGGAAAGTGATTTCGACAAAGCAAAGTCGCGCCGAGCGTGTGATTAGATTTTACACTCTCGCTTTACCTTTACGACTGCCGCCGTTGTCTTCGCTCGCGTCTCTAAACGAAGTCCCAACACTTGGAAGCCAGGCGAGATATCGGAAAATAAATTTTGCGTAATCGCGTTTCGAATATATATAGGGAGCACCCCGTGGCTATTAAACGCAGGAAATTCTTGTCCTGTCCTGGCAGAGAACTAACAGGACCATTTCCCTTTCCAGTTTAAACTGCCATTTGTGAAACCGTCTGCCGCGGCGAACGAGTGTCCCGGTTCCTGTTCTATCGTTGATGATTTATTCAATCGCCACGCTTGTCGATATTTATCGTTTGCCAGCCGTTTCGAGGGGACCAGACACTCTCGGCCGGGATAAATCATATTATCGTAGACAAGTAGCGTTCAATACGTGCCAATCTGCGTTCATGCCAAAATCTGCGACCACATAAGCATGGGAATCATATTGGACTAATATCGCATTGTCTGATAGAAAAGACCGCTTTGACAATTGCGTTTTCATGATTTTTGTCATTACGATTTTGAAGACAAATAATAACACTTACTGTGTGTGTGTGACAATGAAATTAAAATAGTACTTTTAATACTTATAAGAGATTGTGAGTTTTCACTCTCTTTTTCATTGAAACGTGAATAACAAGAGACTATAATCAAAAGATAAATTCTTACTTTGCTATATAATGTATATCGTTAAATGTCTAAATTTGCGCGACCTTCGCGCATTTTCAGCAGGATCCCAGTTTGTGGCAACGAGATGTAACATGCAAATGTGATGAGATGTTGCAGCGCAGACGTCGTATAGAACGACACTCTATCGTCGAAGGGTTAATGTAGAGTTGGCGAGTTTCCCTTGGAAACTTTGGACCCCGACAGCCTCCAGCATCATCGTGAGCAAACTAAAGCAAAGCCTCGCGAATTCTCCGAGGAAGCGCTCCCGGAGAAAGTCTCAGAGATAGGAAACAGGCAAATCCTATCCGGACGGAATAGCCGTTCGAGGGAGCTTGCTTGCAACGATTGAATGCACGCCACGCTCGATTATTTAAGCTCGCGCCCGAGATTTCCCGGGCGCGAGTCGAGCGGCGGACCGACCGGCGGGAGGGAGAGATGCGGAAGATAGACGGAAACACCCTCGCGTGCTGCGAGAGACGGGTTGGATGTATATACCGCGCGGCGAAGGAAAGGAGCGCGTGTCGGCTGACGCCGCTTCGCGAAAGACGATATCGATTTCGACCTGTCGAGCGTGAGCGATTTAAACTCGAAAGACGGAGGAGATAACGTAAGTCTCCGTCTCTCCCGTCATCTCGCTCTCTCTTTCTCTCGCGTTCTTGTCCGTGCGCCACCAAGTTGATCGGATTCGAACGCCGTAGAGTATTTTCTATGATTCACTCTCTCTCGATTGACGCCGCGGCATCCTGGGCGACGACGTAGCAGCGGTGCCGTTTAGATTGTTATAAAAAGATTGTTTTTTTTCCCGGACAAGTAACACGATTTACTAGCAGAATAATCGGAAAAGGAAAATACAAATTTTGAAGATATGATCTTTGTATTGTGACAGGATTTAAGATGTTTAATAAATTTTAGCCTTTTAGCTAAATAAATATAAATATATATATACTTTTTAAAACGATATCTATATAGTCTTATAAATCTCATAAAAGTTTTCAAGAAAACATTATTTCTCAAATTGTTATACTGGTATTGTTTAAGATTTTAAATATCTTCTTTCAGATGTCCTTGAAATTAACACACAGCCACAATTTGGTATTATAAAATTCATTTATTCCGTCACTCCGATATTTCGGAGGTTGCGTTGGAGGAGAGCGCGTTAAATTTACATTTCCGAAAATATTATTCCACAGATATTCGCATGCTAGATAGGACGTCGAGACTCCACCCAGTCGATGTGGCTACTTTGCGGGGCCGAATATCGATTCCGTATTGCAGCAGCAAATATCGAAAATATTGTCGTTTGTATGTAGCCGAAGAAGCCGAGCAGGCACGATTTCGAATTCCAGATATATAGTTACAATAGCCGTTCTTCCTCCCTCTCTTGGTCCTTTGGCGCGGTATCGGTCCGAAATTTACGCGGAAATTCAGAGGCTTACGCGTGTCGGCAGGTGTTGTCCCTTCGAAAGCGATATCGATTCCGCGCCGTCGAGCATGAGCGATTTAAGCTTCGAAAACAGAGAGGTATAAAAGCCATCGTGGCACGGCTAGTTTCCGCGCCCGCGCAATCAACCCACATCAGGTGCAGTTAAAAACCGACGTGCTTATCTAACAGTTCAAAGAGCTCTGTATTGACTCTCTCTCTCTCTCTCTCTTTCTGGTATCGTCAGATTGCCGAAACGTAAATAACGTTAGATTAGAGAACGACATGAGTCTGTAACATCGGTCGGCAAAAGCCGACTGGTCACATCGGTTGACCCAATCTTTGATTCTTTTTTTTTATCGGAGAGGAACTTCGCGTAGTTTTGGAATGTTAACGCTCGGCTCTCGTATTTACAACGATAGTTATAATGACGACATTACGGCGCCGCTGCAGTGTCTCTAATCAGCAGTGGCGATCTTTCGATATCCACAGAAACCTTCCCACATCACGTGAATGTGAACTATCAACATTGTAGGTCACTGCGGGTAATCGTGACATAATTACGTGCGTGTTATAAATGAGACGTTGGCGCGATGATAGAGCTGAGTCATACTTTCAACCGGATTGAATTTATGTATGTTATATATTTTACTACCGAAGGAAATATCGCGTCTTTTTCGCCGTCTAAAATTAAAGTCAGAAATTGCTCGTTTGCGAATATCTTTTCCGAGTACATGTTTCTTAAACAACTACAGACTATTTTCTTTTTTACGCTAATTCCAGATTATTCATTACATCTTCTTGGCTACCCGAGATCGTGAGTGCGCTCGCAACCCAAATCACGCTATAAGAATGAAAATATTTCCATAGCGGGTATAATAGCCGCGGTTTCTTACAAAACACGACGATGTATCAGGCTTTATAGCCCCGTCGAGGGGGGATTAGCTCGGCCGCGAAGGGATGGGGTTATACGCGTGCGTTAATGGACGCGATGGCCGATAACGACTTCCTGCTTAGCATCTTCACGAGCCGGCATCGCGCCCGGAAGCGTTCCGCGGACGACGACGCTTCCCGGCATCCATCGAGATTGCTCTCCGACAACGTCGCCTTTAAAACAGTATATTAGGCTGAAGGTAATAAATCAGACTGGCGGGGGTGGTAGTGATGACGGTGGTAGTGGTGGTGGTGGTGATAGTGGTGGTGGTGGTGGTGATGGTGGCGACAGTGGCGACGGTGGCGATGGTGTCGGTGGTCGTGGTAGTGCTTAGTAAGTAAGACAGTATGCTGCACCCCCGCGTTGTACGTGTTATATTATATGCACCTTCGTACAGGGATGCATTAAAAGCACGAATTTTCTCTTAGAGAAATTCTTAAACTTTACTAAAATTAAAAAAAAAATTTGTGACTGCTAGTTATTTGGGCAAAATCACGAAAGTTTCAAGTAACGTACGAGCAATAAAAAATTGCAATATATTTCTTGTTCGTAAGAATTTTTGCATTCTGCAATGTCGTTTTACTTTTAGTCGAGACATTAAATAACGTTGTGACATACACACACACACACACACAGACATACACAACAAAATTGCTGCGGAACGTTCCTTCGGGAAAAAAAATCGACTGCAACACAGCCGCAAGAGAACTAACCACGGGATTGTGCATGACTTTTGATGCACCCTGTATACACGCTCAAACCGTAGAGGTAGAATGCCAGCAGGCCGGAGTCACGAGATTTCCCGGGTAGCCTGCTGCTACAATATTGCTCTTCCTTGGCGCGAGGCCAACTCCTGCCTTCGACGGAGGCAACGAAACGCGCGGAAAGGAAATGAACGGAGTCGGGAGAAGAGGGGAACACGAGTAGGTGGGATCCCTATCACAGTGGATAACTCCCGTGGCTGTATATAGACGGTCTTTTAATCTGCGTGCCATCTCGTTCCCCTTTTTTCGTTCCTTCCTCGTCCCTGCCTCACCCCCCGCTTGTCTGCTTTTTTTTTCGTTGCATTTTCTTTTTCTCGATACTGCGTTAAACGGTGTCTTATCCCGCCTTAGCGAGCATGACCGCCTTTCAATCTTCGTCTGTCAATCGCCGGATTTAACCGCGGCCTTCGGAAGCATCAACGTGGATGACGATGATAAAGGGAAAGATTATGGAGCGCGGATACGTTATCCCTTATCGCCGTGAGATTAGATTCGAACGGAGGTTCGCTTTTAAGAACGAGCGATGCGATCTTATCGAAGCGTAGCCCGTAATGGTTGTGTTTCACGAAGGTGTGTTTCATAAAAGCGGGAAATATATATATATATGTATACGAAATTTATCAATTTGTCTCTGCGTGTTGTATACAGAAATCTTGATTTGTCTCTGATTACGCGATCGAAGTTCCGTGATAACATACACATTTGCAAATTAAAAAAGCATAAAAAAGCGCGATAAAAGAAACGGAAACGTAAACATTATTCATTGTGTCGTGAAAAAAACGTGTCGACACGAAAAATTGTATTAGATGGAATCTAATTCTCATAAACGTCACGGGAACATTCGGGAGATGCGATAAAATTATTCCAACAAGAGAGAACGCTTTCTAAGAAACCTGTGAATTTGCGAAGTTGTTCGCGCTGTCCGAAGTTCGTTGCTCCTCCGCGCGATCTCCGTGCGATGTTACGTCAGGCGAAATGAACTCTTGAAATTATTCTACGATAAGTTATTTGAATAATCATAAGTTAGTTAGGAAATTTATGAAATGAGTATGAAATTCGTTGCGAACTTCGGGAAGCAAGTGACTGAGATTCCCGACTTGCGGCTGCCGAGGATTTATTAAGTACTTTTCATTGAAGCGCAAAATCTCAGTTTCACGCATTCACTGAAAACTGATTTCTTTTCTATACTCGTTTAATTTATTAAATATTTGTCAAATACATTTCACATAGTTGAATCTTTAGCGATGCCTGTTACGACAAACCCTAAAAAAAGTCTTTAGAAAAAAAAAATCATACGTCAAGTACATAAAAAGGAGTATCTCTCCCTGTCTCTTTCTGTCTCTTCCTGTCTCTCCGTGTCTCTCCGTGTCTTTTGAGACAGGGAGAGACAGTGAGAGACAGAGAGAGACAAGGAGAGACAGGGAGAGACAGGGAGAGACAGGAAGAGACAGGGAGAGACACGGAGAGACACGGAGAGACAGGGATAGACAGGAAAAGACAGGGAGTGTCTCTCCGTGTCTCTCCCTGTCTCTCCCTGTCTCTCCTTGTCTTAAAAGACACGGAGAGACACGGACAGATACGGATAGATAGGGAGAGACAGGGAGAGGTCTCTGAATATGTCTGACTTGAACGTGTGTGCGAGCACGAGCGCGTGTCTGTGAACGCAGCTTGAGTAACTCACACGCAGACTGATTCTTAAGAATTTTCGTGACAAATTCTTGTATTTTGAGACGTAAGATTCAAGATCTCAGGATTGACTGAACCAATCTCGTAATGACATTTATTAAGACAAGTAAGGTTAAATTTTTGATTAGAGATATAATTGACGAGATATTTTGTATCAAAAACTTAGCGAGGAAAAACTCGGGATAAGGTATACGTAGCGTCAAGACAGCAACACTCATTCGGCGGATATTTTTATGTACTTGGCGTCTCGAGACGCTACCGCGTCTCTTGATATCTTAAAATATTAATTTGAAAAATCTTAACATTGTTTAACGAGTTTTTTTTTAATGCATCTCCATGGTTTCGAAGCGTTACATGTAGTTATTAAAATATCTCGGACGGTGTAAAGAGTAAATAGTTATTAGTTGGCGCACGTGTTTTTCCCATCAGATGACGGATACTTTAACAAGATACAACGTATAGATCGGGTCTAACGATAAATTGCAACAGGCGCTGCTTCTAGCGAAAACACCCCTTGCAATCTGCATACCGCTACGTACCAACCGGAGGTTGTTTTATCCTTCTTCATTACCCGGCCGAACTTTTCGGCTTGACTGAATTATACTTTCACTGTGGTTCTCTCGCGGCTCGCAGACGCCGCCGCGAAAACGCCTGGGAGATGACCGCAGACTCGTTATTCTCCCGCGCGGCGCGGCGACTCTCTCTAACCAATCCACTAAATTTTATCGCCTCGGTTGTTTCCTATTTATTGCGGTCAGCGAGGAGAAGGCGGAAAAAGAGAGGAACTATGCGGGTAGAGAGGAGAAGTACGTGTAAACGCGCGAAGCACCCACGAAGAGAGAGTCGGACGTTCGGGGAAACGTGCCGAACGAGGTAAAATCGTAAATAGCGGCGAGATTCAGGAAGAGACGGCGATCTCGCGAGCGGTTGGCCGATCGGTCAGCGCTCCGTCATCCCCCGGAGGTGGTTTTCCGGGTTAACCGATGCAGTACGACGCAGCGGGGTGTCCTATTGCGTCCAGCTTGAAAATCGCTCGAGTATACCGGCGACCTCGACTGGCTCGGTCGGTCTGCGGTCGCTCATTGGACGTTATATCTGCAGTATTATATATAGGTGCGGGCACGTGCACAAACACTCGCGCACAGAAACGCGAGTACGTTCCACGGACACGTGTGCGTGCAGGGACACGAGACAGCGATGCTTCCGGGTCCCCGGGGTGGGTTAGAATAGGTGGATGAGTATCGGTGTTAACGTCTCAGTGGACACGCCGTGGCTCTGTCCGCTCTAAACCGATAACGTTGCCAACTCGTTAGGAATGAATGACCGACGCGGCGGGGTGAGAAGGGCAGATGACGCGACGTGGAGACAATGGAGTTGACGGCGTCCGAGAGAACGCGCCCTGCCGCCTGTCTCTCCCTCCTAGGGGACTTCAAAGTACTTCTTTCTCAATTACTTCGATACCTCGTAATTAATCTCGAGAGCTTGGAAGGTTTGCTGGGGCTTGTTATATTATACTTGGATGGAAGATCGCGGTGGCGAAAGAGTAGAGTGTGAGAGCGAACTCCCGAAATGGCGTCTTGAGAAGTCGAGACGTGCATAAAGGACAATCAGGCGTGTAGACCGGGGGGTTGAGGGTTGCTAGTCGAACGAATAGGGAGGAGGGGTGACTTACTTTGGCGTCTACCCTCATCAGAGGAGCAGTCAAAGAGTTAATCGTCCGTGACGAGATTAATTTGATTTTATTGCGCCGCCTTCTTCCTATTTGCGAGCGATTATCGACGTGTTTCGAGTACATCTTCTTTTCCATCCGGAAATATCTCCGGGTGTTTCGTTTAAGAGTGAAGCTCTTAACGTAAGCGGATTTCGAGTAAGTTTCAAGTGAATGTGAAATGGAAATAGGAGAGTACGTGTATCGACATTCGCTGTAGAATAGACCGCTCGTTTTTTAGAATTCAGCTACTCAACGAGGGAGCCAAGGTGATGTGTCAGGTTACGTGCAAACAGGTTTAAAAAGCGGCCTTTAATATTCATGTGTAACTCGAGATATTGACCGCTGCCTCGTCGCGACGAGGGCGATCACCGAGCAATTGTAAATTCAAATCACCTTTAAAGTTTGAAGCGGGGCAGCGAGACGTCGTGTCTCTTTAAAGAGATACCGGAATTACAACTTTCCCCGTCGACATCCTTAACCCGCATGTTCTTCGGAATCATCCGACTAAAGTTGAAAAATGGAAAAGTCTGGGACGAGCTGTGCTTCTTATCACAAGGCCGCGACAGTACTCTCCTGCAAATGTACACGATCGTTCTCGTCGGCGAGCGAACGGGAACGACTTATCGTTATCCCGATAAGGCTACTTTCCTCGAATGCTCCGTCTACCGTGAGGGTAATCATGTCACACGATCGTAAGGAACTTTTGCCTCGACCGTAGATCACTCTAAACCACTGCTGCGTGATGCGTCCCTGAAACTTTACGAAACTTTCGTTTCTCTTAAACTGACGCGCGGTATTAAACTCCGAAGTGACCATCCCGGGATAGAATCGGATCGATCGTCGTCGTCGATGACCAACGCGAACAAGGATGGCTCGCCGAAGACGACTGCTCGGATCCAATCGTCGCGACTCCGCGCCCATAGATCGCTATCGGCATATCGACATTGGATCCTACACCAAATACGATCCTCGGAATCGCTCTTGCTCGCCATTCCCACTCTCGAATAAGAATAAACTCGGAATATATACCGTGGAATATAACCTGTTCTATTTCTACCAGACAATCGATATCGGTTATTATGTTTTTGAGGAGAAGATTGAACATAGATAATTTAACAGTTTATATATTAATTTGTATAATGGTATTAATAATTCATTATTTCTTTAATAATTACTTCTTGTTACATCTAACATTATATTGAAGTGATGTTTTAGAGTTACATCTATTATTGTATTATCAGTTTGATTATATTCAATGCATCGAGTGATAAATTTGTGAAACATTTGCACAAGTGGTATTTATAAGTAATAGGTTCGCGTAAAATATATCATCGATGTTATGAACTCTCGGTCTCCCTGTATATACAGTTTTTCGAGAGACGGGATTTCAAAGCCGGGACAAACTGAGGCAGCAATTTTTCCCGACGGAAATGATCGTCGTCGACAGGAGGGATGGGGAAGCCAGACACCGTGAATGCTTCATAAACTTTTGGGCGGGGCCGACAAAGTGATCCTGAGCTTTGGTCGAGAGAGATCCTCGACGACGTGACGGAAGGATGTTGTAAGCATTGTCGCCGCAGGTTTATGATGGATGGACGGACGAGGAATTCCGGGGGTCTTCGAGCCTGCCGCTCACCGTTGCCGTCGCTTGATTCCCGGGGGTGGAATGCACGCCCCTTAAAAACGGGGGCTGCGGATAAACTCGAGTAATTTGTCACTTCGCCGCCGTCTCCTGTACAACGGTTGCGACGGCACGCCCTTCATCGTTGGCGTAAAAAGTGAGTCGCTTTCTCCCCCGTCGCACCCGCATGCCTTTCCTCCGTGTATGCCGAGCTGCACGAGATATGACTTTCTGCTCGCGGCAGAAGCAAAGAAAAAAACAACTACATTCGCCAAGTGGAAGTCGTTTCGTCTTATTCTTGTGTACGCTTGTCTTGCGACAATCGTTTTCTCTCTATTAACAACTAGACTTTTTTAATTATACGGTTTTATTCTCTTTGGTAGACAGTAGACATTAATATTACAATATTTGAAGTTTTTTATGCAATATAATATTTTTATAGTTTTTGCGCGCGTCTCACGTCTAGAAGATATTCGAAATTAAAAACTTAATCTTCAATTTATGTCAATTATCTCGAAGCTTCTATGCGCGCGATTCACCCTCGTATTTTTACGCTCAAAAAGGATGAAATGAAATCTCTGGCCAATATTGTTCCGCGACATACAACAGCTTCGAGAAAATCGAGGGCAGAGAGAAGTTACGTTCGTTATCTCCGCTTCTTCTTTTCTCGCGCTGTTCTCTTCTTCTGCGCGCGCGTTATCATACCAAAAATAGCCGAGTCAAGATTGCCACGCGGTACCGAACGATCATATCGATTCTAGATTGTTACTTTCTGAAAGAAGCCGGAAAGAAGACCCCGAGATTCTATCGTCAATAACAGGCGCGGATCGAACAGAGGAGAACCGTCGCAATTTTAAGGCTTTTCTTTCATTCTGCTCGGGAAAACGCAACCACCTTAAAAGCGCAGAACGTATGCACGCTTATGTGTTCGTGTATGTGAGACGCAGTGCGAGTAAAACATGCATTACATAATCCCGAGAGAGAGGAGCTTCAGCATCAATAATAAAACTACTTCTTGAGTATTTTTGGTGTTTTATTGCTGAATATATGATACTAAAACACTCTGTTTTTGCGAATACTTTTCTTCGGCTTATTTAAAAAAAAGTAAAATTTTATAGATGCGTTATTACAACTGAAAAAAATCTAAAATAAGAATTTTTAAAATATTTCAACTAATTTTAGCTCTTCTCTTTTATTATTATTTTATTATTATTTTATTATTATTTTATTATTATTTTCTTTTATTATTATTTTCAACAACAAAACAAATACAGCGCGTTTGAATGCGTGCACAGCCATTGCGTTATCTTTCTTCTATCTTATCTAGCTTCGTTTAATTTTCCGTCATTGTACGAATAAATGCGCCATTTCTATTAAAAGGTTTATGCAGCTAAGGAACAAAGCGCGTTTGTATTAATCCGAGGCAGGAAGGAGCCAATTAGATCAATTATAGATGATAAACGTGTTTACGGATCATTATCGTTTAAGCGATTTACATATGTACATATCTGGTTAAATCTTCATTTGTCGAAGACGGAACTGAAAAGTCGGATAAGAAAGCTAAAGCTTGTTTAAACAATTTTTCTAATTTACATTTTGTAACTTCCGGAGACTTTAACGTAACATGGAAGTGATTACAAAATCATCGAACGACCGACCTGGCGCCTCGGATTCGCAAACACGTCTTCGTGTTCGGCTATAGACGGTCCGGATCGATGTTGGCATGTAGCAACGCGCGCGGCCGAAAACACGTCGACGTAAGCATCGTAAAGCGGATGGTGGCGAGCTTACAAGTGCAACGCGCGGCGATCAAACGTTGCAATTAAGGTAGTAGGCGCGCCGACTACTATCTCGTCGCGAAATCTATCTACGTGCACGCTCGAAACTGTGTACCCGTTCGCGGGCACGAAAATGCACACGCCGACTGTACATTACCTGCCGAACTTGATGCCCACACTTGATCGATACTGCTTATCTTGCCGCGGGCAAGAAAAAATAATTGACGTTGAAGTGAATAATGACAGGCAGCCAGATCGCTCGGTAGAAGTTACAACTGAAACACCTTCATTGACTATTTTATATGTGTGACAATAATTATTTAATTAATATTCAAATTGATGAAATTATAGCGCGCTGATTAATTATGACTTGCACAATTACGAATGTCACGTCAGATATCCGCGTTATATTCGTAATATCCATAATTGATGTAAGTTTTAATATTGAATGGTAATTATTATTTATTAATAATTACATTTGTATTTTATTCATACATGACACGTTATTAAAATACCAAATAATTAAATCATTAGTTTTAATAATATATTACTTTCACGCAGGAGATATATATTTATTAGACACTCAACTCATCTCTTATTTAGGAGACTTAGTTGCAATATTTTTATCTTGTTCTTATATTATATAATTATATATTTTGCAGCGTTCACAAGGTCGATTTGTTTTGCAAAAAAAAAGCACAAAGGAATATGTCGTAGCTTAAATTCGGAGTGTTCGGGGGTAGCTTGTGAGAGTCGGAGTTATCATAGATAAGGAATACGAGCAAAGGTACGTAGACGAGGGTGAGAGCCTCACAAGATGGGACACTCATTTGTCATCGTTGAATAATCGTAGAGAACGGCAGCGCGAGGATAGTGTAGCAAAAGGGCGCGAGTTATATCAAGGAAAGGCGTTTAAAAGTACAATGAAGACCATTTACCCACGATTCTCTCTCGTAACGAATTCTCACTCACTCTTTCGTTTATGTAGACGGGTCAAGAGAGGATATCTTTCAGAAGGCGGAATTCGCTTTATCGGTGAAGCCGTGTTTCGCGAGTCCGGATATTTCGTAAAGCGTATACAGAATAAAGCCATCGCTTCTTTTAATGAATACGCAACATCGAGCGAGGGTAAAGCTAGCGAAACAAAATAACGATAACGGCAACGACGACGAGGGGACGGCGATGATAACTAACAGCATCTTTTACCTGTATTTCCGAACATCAACGCGTTTTTGTCACGCACTAATGCGATTCCACCGTCCTTGCCGTAATTTATCACTGTCCCGCGAGCGCTCCTTCAGTATCGTGCTGGCAACAGCCATTTTATCGCGCGAGACAATGAATACAACCTCCCGTAAAGTAACTGAATTTATTATTCTTATCGGCCAGGCACCTCGACTCTGCCGTTGCATGACGCTTTTTTTCCATTCTGCTTCCCAATTTTTTAACTTCGCCGAAACACGCCTTGCTCTTAATTTATTTAAACTCTATCGATGTTCTTTTCTCTCTCTTTATATGCTGGTATTTACGTGTTAAAGAACATTGATTATACACTCTTTTTTTTTTAGTCCACAAACAATCAGTATTCAAGATATTTTATAACAAAAATACATTTTATCTATTTCTTTTTCATCTTTTATATCTTCTTTTTTTCTGTTGTATATTTTATTTTATTTTTTTAAATCCTTATATTGTGTACACTATTGTAAGAAATATATATTTAAATCTTTATTGTTTCATGTTTGTACTCTTTTATTTATTCTGACAATATTTTTGCATGAACGTTAACTGAAGAATAAACACAGGTGATATTATTTTTGTACATTTATATGGAAATATTTTACATGTCAAAAAGACGATGTATACGACGCACAGTGGTCTAATTTTATTATTTAGGAGGACATTGCTGATTGTAAGGTGAAATGAGCTTAAAATTTCGTTTTATTGTAAGTCTAAT
>QVOA01003078.1:0-21687 GCA_014825685.1 Pseudomyrmex cubaensis
TTGAAATTTTGCGCGCGTAAATTTATTACTGATGTCTAGATTTAATTACATCTCTTATTTCAGTGTTCAGTTTCTTAACTTTAAATTTTTTTATCAAATTTTTTTCTCTTATTATGGAAAATTTGAAGGTGTCGGCAATTTGTTCAGTAACGCCTTTTCTTCCGATACCAATTCTTTTTTATAATATTGTTTTTTAGAAGAAAATTTATACGAATTCACAAAAGAAGAATCGGGAATTGAATTCAGACATAAATGTGACATTGAAAAAGTAGTTAATGTGATGAAACAGTTAATTACATATTTACAGGGTGGTTTCGGCACAACGTTAATGGCCAAAGATCTGGGATTAGCGCAATCCGCAGCAGTCAGAACACAAACTCCGATTCCTCTTGGTTCTCTCACACATCAAATTTACAGAGCAGTTATTGCACAAGGATTCTCAAATAAGGATTTCAGCGTAATTTATCAGTTTCTCAAAGGTAAACAATGAGAAAAGTCAATCTTATATTAATCTTACATTATAAATTAGATAAATGTACATTTATATAAATAAAATTAATGAATTTTATATTTTATACTCTTTAAACACAATTCGTTTGTTTATTAATTCTTTTGATTATGCAACTATGGACTGCCATCTCGTCACTTCTTCTAACTTCCATGCTTCTCCGTGTAGCGGAGATTAACATTGCCTCTAAGTGGCAGAAAAATGAAAATAATAAACATAAAAGTGAGAGAACTATAGATGAAGAAAAAGCAAGATAGAATAAATCATAGACATAGAATAATAATTTATTGACATAATAAAACCATTATTTTTTAGAACAAAAGTCTGACTATAATTATACAAAACTACCGACTATAATTATATAAGCAGTCTCTAATTATATAATCACACACATATTCTTTATAAATTTATATAATAACATTAATAACTTTTTAAAGTTATATAATTACAAATTAGTTAGTTATATACACATATATACGTATAAATGTATAAGTGTTTTATAAATACAAGTCATTTATATTCTACGTAGGAACTAGCAGCATAGAGAGCGCCATATGATAGATTATGATCTTATCATCTGTAGTTCCATTGCCCGGTATATTAGTACACTGTATTATCAATACATTGACAGTCTCAATCGATCATACAGCGTTGCATCTTGTTTATCATTACAATATATGTGGTGTTATATTAAACATAATAAAATCCAGAAAAATGTGTCTGTCACATTTCTGAAAATTATCTCGGACCTCTGACGTGTTTACTGTAAATATCCCGCAGAGACATGTATCTCTGCTTCTTACTCCGCGCATGCGCTCGACGAATCAAACGTGCATCGCTGCGTGTACCACGTGACGCAGCGTTCGCCGTTCTCTGCAGTTCACCGCGAGACGTCACATTGACTAGTGTGGTACGTCGCTCCATCGCTGTCATTTGACGGGTTTTTTGTGGCTAAGCGAGGACGAGAGGGCAGCGCAGTTTCGTGAGGCTACGTAGTGTTTGTGCGGCTCGCGAGCTTTTCCACTACGGTTTTCTAGATTTTGCGCGAAGTCAGGACAAGAAAGAAACAAAACAAAAAAAGACAAAAACAAACCGTGCAATTTGTAAGGAAGGGAATAAAAGTCATCTCGTCAGCGGTGAATCGGGGCAAATATCGGTTGAACGTCGTGACGTTTTTCCCGCCGGATTTTCACGAACGGACGGACTCCGTTGTCGGGATCGTCGCAGTTCTCTTGTAGGCGTTTGGTTATCCAGCGACACAGTCGGTTGGATGTGTCGCTAGTGTATATATCACGCACGTGCAATATCAACTCATCGTCATCCTCCGCTTCGCTCTGTGCATCACGGCACTACACCAGTATTTCATATATATATTATATATATATATATACATATATATATATACATACGGTGCGTGCGTGCGTACTTGCCTGCGTTCCACCGCGTTCAGTGTCTCTCTCTCGGGGATCGAAGAACTGAGAGTATTTGTGCGCGTGTATTACTCGCGAAGGAGTTGGGAGAAGCAAGTCTGTGAGTGCGTGCGTGCGTGAGGTGTTGGTGGATACATACGCGGGAGGAGAGTGCGAACAAACAGGACGTAGCCGAGGACGAAGGCGAGCAAGATGAGCAAGACGTGCGCTCGCTGCCAGAAAACGGTCTATCCGATCGAGGAGCTCAAGTGCCTTGATAAGGTATGTATACGGTTTCGTTTTGTTTTTGTATACGTTCGGTCTTTGCGTGTATATTCGAATCATCTTTGTCCTCTTTGAAAACATCATTGAAAGAAACGCGCTTCTCGGGACGAGACGTGGCGAGAGAGAAACGGGGCCCGTTCGCTCGGGAGAGAGATGTATCGTTCCCGTTCGGCTCCATTGACTAGGGGCTCGGCCCCAGCGGCGGCCTTCGCTGTTCCAACCGACGGCCTCCCCGTGTGCGCGTCTGTGTGTGATCCACGCGTGTGTAACATCGTGAAACGTTCCGACGATGCCGAGGATCTTCGTCTACTTGTTGCGCCACGACAGACAAATTTTTCAATAAAAGAAAAAAAAATAGAGCTGGTCTCGGCAGTGTGAATGGATGTAAAAGGGAGTCGCGTCTACTTGTTGCACCACGCTGTGACGCGAATTAACGTACTCTGCTTGACGTATATGCGAGAGATTATGAGAATATAAGTTTCCCGACCGTGTTGCGCATAGATGAGAATATTTATGATACCTGCGTACATTGTTGCGAATTTAATTGGATATAATTAGCGCGCCGATGCGCTCGCGTGTCAAATACGTCAGCCAGCTAGAGGTCATAATTCATTTTTTTCGGACGATGTTATGACAATTATTGCGCGCGAGTAGTTCGAACAAATATCGGCCGGTGATATTTTCAAAATTAGTTTCAAATTCAATTAAACAATGAGAGTTCAATGGAAGATGCGAGAAGAGAGACAACGCGGATCGACAATTTTCCGTTCGATGCTTCTAGTGATCTAACGTAACGCTGGTGTATGCAACGGGTAGGAGAATTTTTCGAGAGACGGAGAAACGGAGAGTGGGAGAGAGAACATACAGGATTTACCGTTTGTGTACCAATTTCGATCGTTCGACCGCGAGTTATTGCACATAGGTCAATGTTATACTGTTTGTACAAATCTAGGTTACGAAGTGAGTTCAATATGTTGCATTTTGTGATTTACTCTTTTGTGTATTTTTTTTTGTTTTGTTTTACATGTAATTTATTTTCAGTTATTTAATTTTTTATTCTAAAACACATGTGTACAATGAGAGACGGAATATTCCGATATCCTGTTTGATTTGGAATTTCTGAAAACTTGTTAGAATCATTCAAGGAAGTGTCTGTGTTAAGAAATTCGTTTCATTTTAACCATCTATAGTCCATTCAAGCGGACAGTCTTACTTCGCCGCGTGAGCCAACTTCCGTTTTACGTAGAAAACCTTGAAAGAGATTTATGATTCGCCCGAGAGACTTTTGCACTGAACGGAACAAATTCTCTATGCGTCCCAAGTATTTCTTTTTACATATCTCAAAAGACCGTGACGTGCACAACTCTCATTTACTGCCATTCGTCGTGCTAATTTATCCGACTTTGTTCGCACGAGACTCTCGGATCCGAAATTGGCCGGACGGTTATATTGGCCTGGAATTTACAATATTCATATTTTCTTTATGCTGGAAGTGTCATTTAATATAAACGTAAACTTGTAGCGCTTGTATAGAGAAAAATTCAATTTCAATTACGGTGTAAGAAAGATTGAAAATAGAAAACAGATCGAGTCATTTCTCTAAAAAAATAATTTACAGTATTTTCTTTTCTCGCGGTTGTTGCCGGGATGTGTAAGAAGGTTGGCGCGCATTATAGCGGATCAAAACTTTTTCTGCGATAGATTACAGGATGTACCGTTCTCGTTTAGTTCCGTTCACCGAGCCGTCCTCAGTTCCATTCGTTGCGATATTCCTCGTCTCGTTTATCCTTACGTTGAATGACCGATAGTACGCGACACACAGAGAGAGAGGAAGAGAGTGAGAGAGAGAGAGAGAATAAAAAGAGATTCTTGTGTCACTTTTTAGCCGAATCTTTCCACACGAGATAACTGTATATCAGAAAAACTCCAGAATTTTAAGAAATTATAATAACCTTGTTAACGTTCTTATTAATTAGTGCATATATCTCGGGAGCAAGAATAGATACACATTATCTTGTACTTATCTAATCAACTACGAGCGGATGAGAAGACTTAACAAATTTTAAAATGTTCTCTTTGTAAAACAAGGATTTTCTGTACAAACGATATTGATTTTAAAGTTTTATATTATTTTATTTTATTTTCTGATTACTTTGAGTATTCACGATAAAAAAGATGCTAATAAAAACATGAATTAATTATAACATTTGATGTTTTGATCAACTTGAGAAAATATTCTTATCTATACGATGTGTTTGTGTGTCTGTGTGTATAGTAGCGGAGGGTTAATGTAACTCGCCGGACAAGTTAACGGGGTTTAAATCACGTGGGCGGCTTTCTCGCCAGAGAATTCTAAGCGCTCGAGAGGAGATAAAAGGAAGTCAGGATCCTAAATTTGGACGTATCCGACGGTATAAAGAAAGAAATCGCTACGTTGATTTTTCAAATTCTCTTTCGGCGTCTCTTACAAAGAAATAAAAGTAAACTTTAAATCATATAAAATGTATTTTATAAAAACATTTTTGAGTAACATATGATCAGTTTTATACGTAAAAAAAAAAAATATCTAGAAACCATTCCATCAATTTTTGTACCGTTAACTCATCATTTTTCTTTCTTGTTCACTTGTTCTCAAATTACTCATAAAGCAGCTCGTGTACTTCGCGTGTATGTCGTCGTTGTTCGCGTTCGAGTTAGTACTTGTTCGCATTGCGCGTTTCCGACGCTCGTGAAATTGCGGTTGCAACTGCGTTTTTCTTCTCTATTTCTCACTCTCTCTCTTTTTTCTCTTTCGGAAACACGGGAGAGAAAAGAAACGAAATAGAAAGAACGAAATGGAAGAGCGACGCTATATATAAACGAGAAGAAATTGAGACGAAACGTATACAACGTCACGCGCTCAACGGGTCTAAGACAAATTAAAACATACGAAGAAAATAATTAAGGCGAGAAGGGGTTTAATAAAGGAAAATGTTTGTAATTAGGATCAGAGAGTGAGAGAAAAAAACGGAGAATCTCTTCTTTTTGTCGGTCGGCGAACCTTTTATGAAAACTCATGATAAGCTTGTTAGTATGCTTTCTAGCTTTATTTTCTTTCTCTTTCTTGTCAGAATAATTCTTATTTGAGTCAGAGCGACCTTTACGACTATCTGAGTTCTTTTATTCGTCATACATATTGTATCTGTGATGTTTTTTCAACGGTGATCACTGCAGATTTGTACACATAAATAATTTTGTAAATATTTTTGTTTGGAAACATAATGCACGATGGGAATTAGAAAACATAAAATCTGAACTTTTTGCATTGTGAGCGTATGAGCGTTACTGTCTATAAAGTGATGCAACAGTACCACAAAATTATCAAATAATATGAACTTTTTTTTACTAGAACTATTGTATAGTTGAAGAAACTACTTCAGATATCAAACGAATTGAAACACTTGAGGGCACTCAAGGGCGCTTAAATTTATTAGGATGTTCGTGTCAGTTTTATTCTCTTTTTTTTTTTTTTTATTTATCTCGCGTTACACAACCCGTATATTCTACTCGAGCACGCGCGTTCTACGTTACACATGGGCCCAGTAACGATTAATCTACGTCCCATTAGCGAAGAGCAGCTACTTGTCTGTTTCCCAGCCTCTCGTGTTTAATAGAAACACGGTTTGTATAATTGTAAATAGCTTTTACTTTTTTGTTCGAACGGAGGGCGTGGTTTCACATTAGTGTCTTTACGCTCTTAATGTTTTATTGCAATTTGCACATGTATCTCGAGATAATTGAAATGAAACTTACTACCGGCAGTTTATGCAGGCAAAATTACAAGCGAATTGAGCGAATATTCGTCGCGTCAGTTTCACGATATCAACAGGTGATTGTCGATTTCAACAACCACCTGTTGCTTCTCGGTCGCTCGCGAAAAATTCGCCGGTCACAGTGTAAATGTTACAGTCCGGTGTGTTTTTATCTTTTTTGTTACGATACTTTTTTTTCTGTGTTTTCGCACATTTGAGATGCGCGTTGTTTGAATAAACGAATGAAACTACGTATGTTTATTTGACACACGCGAAACACGATCGTCGGAGATTATCGTTAATTTATTAATTGAAATTATCGTCTACCACGTATGTGATAACATACTTTCGCAATCCGGTGAAGCGATTTCCTGGATTTCTCACTTTTCTGGATCCGCACGTTTTCATCCATTAAATATTCCTGTTATGCCAACGATGCGGCGGGGCATCCGGTTGTTTCTCACCGTCCGATTGCGAAGGCGTAAATGTAACGATTACACACGCGAGGTACACATGCCACATGTGATTCCATAAACGCGCACAAATATGAACGGAGATATAATTCCTATGTTTAACCGGTTTTTTTTCGTGATCAACACACGCGTAAATCAATCCCACTTTGCATTAATGTCGCAACGCGCACGTCAAGAATCGGAGAATGTGATAAACGAGGAATGTGTGGTAAATTCAAGCATCAATCAAACGTTCTAGATAAGACACATGTGAGGTATACATCTTTAACGACTTAACGTCGCGTTTGTGGCACGTAGCAGATTTGTTACAACATCCCAAGTAGCTTTATATTTCGTCTTCCCAAGTAACAACGCGTGGATTTCGCGCGAAGACGGTTTGTTCTGATTTTCTACAGATTAAAACAGCACCGTTTTCGGTCGGTTAATTTTTCACCTTTCGATTTAAAGATATCGCACTTGAATATCGAATTTAGAACGATAAATTTAGATAGATCGAAGTAATTATTGTTTTACGGCTTTCTATCAATCAAAACCGAGAGACGTTTTATTGTATTTGCTTCAACGATTGCAATCGCTGTCAATTAGTAAATAGAGCGTAATTTGCACTTGTATTACCGTCGTGTATATCACGTTTGATATTTAGCTCGAGAGAAAGGTTGCCCAAGAGATCGGGGTCCGCTGTCATTGTTCTGCCGACTGCCGCTTACTCTCGACAATTCGCTAGACCAAACTTTCACTTTTGATGATAGTGTCAGTTCAACGTTTTAGGCAAAGCTATAATTTGGCGCGCAAAAACAAAAAAAAAAAAAAGGAAAAATGAAACTCGACAATTTTAGAGACTTTTTTGAATATACAAGTTTATAATATAAAAATTTAAAGCAATTAATTTTAATGTCTCGAGTTTTTGCATCGCGTTTAGTCGTTAAATCGTTACTTATCTAAACACGCGTGAGTTTGTATTTCAACGCGTTCTCGAGCAAATATATTTTGAAAAAAAACACACAAGAAATTTTTTGCCGCACGCTCACTGACCGCTCTCTTCTTAAATCCAGGACACCGTGTATGTAGCAACTATAAATAAGATAACTTGCGAAACCATGAGCCTTGTACGGGCAAAAGACATTCCGAAATTGGGTGAAAGTACTCGGTCAAAAGAAAGTCGATCTACGTAGCAGTGATTACTTTCCACATGCAGATTTATTATCAAACGCGTTGAGTAATTTAACAGCTTTATATGATGTTGTCTCTCTTTCTCTCTCTCTTTCTCTCTCTTGTAATTTTCTTCTACGCAAGTTTAACGCACAATCCTTAATTGTCGTGTGAAACCTAATTACAATGTGAGAACAAAGCGAGTGAGAAAAAAACAAGGTCGACTTCTAACTACAGAAACGTGTCTCGAACAAAACAATACAAATGTGCGCCTTACAGCGACTGTATAATGTATTTTGCTGATCGACAGTAGAGAACGTTGTGCATTAATAATCGCACACAATGAGACACCGTTGAATTCGTTATTGGTCACATTCCAGCATTGTCTCGCGAATTGACATCGGCGACCCGACCAGTGTGTCGTCTAGAAATTGAAACTGGATCATGTCACACTTCATAAAAAAAAAAAAAAAGCAAGAATCGCCATTGATGACTTCTCTTTTTGTTCTCTTTCTTTAAAGAATCTCTACTAATATGTTATGGAATTAAAAGCAAAAATTTCACAGTTTACGAAATCTTTGTGATATTTCTATGTAACGCCACTGAAAAAAAATACAACTTGAGTCAAATTTCTCTATTTTCACTCTATTTTATGTTGCATTCAACATGACACTTTATATGTTGCATTCACATGTCACTTTTGTTATTGATACAAAATCTAATTTGTGAGCCCAGTAAATCACTTTACGATCCCGTTTCGTTCTCGCAATTGTTTCCTAACGCAAGCAACTTTCGAAAGGATCGTTAAGTATATTGTGCCGTGTCTTTTCTAACTTCCTGCCCGTTATTTTGCAACGAAGGAAGTTCTATGAGAAAACCGCTGGCTGCTGGCGATTGTATAAAATGCGTAGAAAAGCAACTAATGAGCATATTTTGAAGTGACCTTTGAGTATCCTGTGACGCTTGTTTTCGTTTACATCAAACGTCACATATATCGCTGTTGCGCAAATTATATATCTACAAGTGATAGTTCAAAGGTTTTTAGTTTAAAATTAATCCCGTAATTTTCTAACGCGAGATGTAACGAGGAAGTTGTTAAGTCGAACTCGACTCATAGTAATGAGTCATCCCGCGTGTTTCGCGACGATTGCATGATGGGACCGTCTGCGATTGCGTTCTCTCGCGATCTATAACCTTTGTCGATTCCTGAGAACGGCCTTGTCGATTGCCGATACGACTGTACGACGACCTTCGATTAGCTTAATATACGTTGATGCGATGAATAAAGCCGTACGTACGCTTTGTCCGATTGGAACAAAGCTCATTAGCGACTAAGACATGAAAGCCGTGTACACTCGCGACAATCCTCTGTCCATCTTTTTATATAGCAGTGTAGCTTTGCATCTTAACGATTTAGGGTAAATCGAGCCGTGGTGTTTTTGTAGGCGGCTCAATATATATTTATTTTGTAAATTGTATTTTAGTTCTAAGTGAATATCGTATCTCTCTCTCAATTCAGAGATTTATCAATAAACTAGGGCAGCTTCACGAGCAATTTTTTTGCAATTGTTGTAAACAGACATTCGTTATGATCGCAATGAATGGCGATGATATCGCGCGCCACGCATTCTTATCTGAACTACAAACTCTGTTATCTCGCGATACTAGTATCTAGTAATACCAATAGATATCTATTGGTAGTCATTAAATGATAAAGTCATTAAAAAACTTATATTGCCCTTTGATAAATAATATCAAAGGGCAATATAAGTTTTTTAATGACTTTATCATTTACTGATCTCTGACAATTTAATTGATATTAATCTGAGACATTGATAAATTTAAACTTTTTTTCTGTTTTAATTACTCTGTTGCGCAGTATTTAATTTTTTTAGTTTTCTCTTACCTCTTTTCAACGCGCGACAATTCACATCGGGAAAAATGGGGTTGAGAAAGAATTGCAAACTAATTCTCTTAAATGTTTGTTTCGCAATTGTGTGAAGATTGATAAATCAGCATATAAAATGTTAATTTATTTCCTTGTTACAGATATGGCACAAGCAATGTTTCAAGTGTCAGGGCTGCGGCATGACCCTGAACATGCGAACGTACAAGGGTTTCAACAAACAGCCATATTGCGAAGCGTAAGTAAAACATTATAATCGTCGTACTTGACTTCCTTTCCGCACACGATCGCACATATCTCTCTCTTTCTCTTGTTCTCTCTGACGAAATTCACGACGCGCGCGTGTTCCACTTTGCCGCAGAAAGAAAGTTGACCCCGCAGAAAATCGCTGACGGCGTTGCAGCGGCTACACCAACCGGATTTTTGTCGCGTAACGAATCGCTTTGCATAACTACGTTAATGTCGCGATGACTTAACATTCGAAAATCATCAAAACTAACGCGACATTCAGAATTTTTAATGTTATTTGGACACATATGTATACGCGAGAAATATTAAGTTTTCTGCGAGAAAACAAATAATTTCAGAACACGCGAGTTAATCCGTTCCATTTGAGATAAAACAGAGATTGTCGTGTCGCTTTAAGCAAATCTCTCGTTTTTCTCGGATAGCTCGAAGCGGAATCGAAACGACGTGTAATATGTTTGCTTAGGATCCGCAAACGCGTGCAATTTGATTTTTTCGCTGCGGGTTTCGCTCGGCATTCATTAGAGGGACAAGAAATGCGCAACATTGATATTAGCGATACTAATGACATGCGCGCCTCGCAGGCTCGTCCGTGTTTGCACGGCATGTGTGTGGTAATAACGCGACGTCTAATATCCGATAAACAAACAAGTGGAGGATCGCGCGCGTGAGAAGAGTGTGAAAGCATCAGAATAAGCCGTTTGCTCGCGAGATTGCAAATCTCTGCGTAGCTAAACGTATGCCAGGTGTGTCGACGCAGCGAAAGCGAGCAAACGGTCCTTGCGATCTCGAGGGATAATGCACGGCTGTCGCGCCTTCTTCGTGCGTGCGTGCGCGCGCGCGAGCGAAGGATTCTTCCTCGCCTTTTAAACGCGCGGCGAGGACTTTTAAACGCTCACGACGTCCTTTGCCACACGTCGCCGGTAGCGTAATACTTTGCATAATCTGACGCTTCGCCTCGGGTATTACTCGATGGTTGATTCGCGTGCGTGCCGTGCAAAATAAATATTATCTTCTCTACGCAATTCCAGAATGACGTTTTCTCGTGATTTGTTTTGCAAATAAAATGCGCTTTCGTTCGACGTGAATAAACTGGAAAGCGATGACGCGTATATATGTATATGTCATTGTTTAAATGCGCAGCGCAATTTTTTTCTTTTATTCGCCAATAAACTCTGAGATACTGAGAAGGCGTAGAAATTTCTTCACGTTATTTTAATCGATGTACGTTTTCATCTGCTGATAAATTCAAATGCTCGTTTTCTTTAGCGCAAGACTTCGTTTACAACCGCGTGAATACGGTATGATATACGGTGCGCGAATTGAGAGCTCATGCTCGATCGAAAGAAATGTAATAACTAATCGTCGAAAACCAGTTTTGTGTCTTTTCTCTCGGATAGTCTTACTTCACTTACAACTTGATACAACGATGTATGTAACTTAAGCTTAATCCATGGAGAAGGATTGTAATTTAGATTGTAATTAATGTTATCGAGTGGCGGTATACAATATTGCCACTCTTCGTGATTAAGTTTGCCCCGTCTAATAACGCGCGGGCAACGGGACAGGCAAGTCGCTGCTTGTTTAGAAAAAATGTGACAAATCATTCGACTTATCGGCTTTAAGAATATTAAGAACGATCGGGAGATTTCGTCATGCGCGAAAGTCGTTTATTTATTTGTTAATCAAACAAGCTGATAATAACAACAACTTATATATGTGGCAATATCTGAAACTCGATGCTGAAATTCTTGTTCTTTTATAACTGTTCTTTTAATTAAGCAATGAGAGAAGAGGGGAAAACTGATGAGATCTGAATTGAGAAACGTGTTTTATTTTTCGAGAAAAAAATATAAATAGAAAAATGATTTGTGTGTCGGACCACAGAATGAAATTAACTCTTAAAGATTTGGTTAATTTCGTGACTCCGACAAACAGTAATTGCGCCGTTTGTGCAATGGAGACCCGAGGGAAAACGTTTGACATTTTTAACGTTTTTCTGCGATAACCTCCTGACATTTTATTATTATTATTTTTTAAATGTTTATTGCTTAGAAAGGTACACACTTGACGTGAAGGCGTATGTTAAATGCGCCCGAGGCGTTTGTCTTTTTTTTTTTTTAAGTTGATCAAAAGAAACGGGCAACGCAAAGTTAAAAGGTGCGTTACAGATAATGTCTCTCATCGGCAGAATTTCGTATTCCGCAACGGCAACGGGTATGTGTCAGCAATGCGTGTCGAATCAGACGACGTACTGAATAAGCAAAGCAGAACACGTGTGAGTCGTGAGATTCATTCATTCGTCTGGTTGTCTACCCTTTTATCTCTCCCTCTCGTGCTATATAAATTTATCTCTCTCGTTCATTAGCCCGTTTCTGCGTGGAGATCAATTTCAATTCACTCACGCACACACACACACGCGTCGCTCGTAATATTTCTTTGTTCCAGTAATCTATAAACTTTCTTTTATTTTTAACTTATTTTAATACTGTTGTTCGTCGATCACGAAGTTTTATAATAACTGCGTTTTTATTCGTTGTTCGAACTACTATAATGTAATATGACGTTTCGGAAATCATCCGTAACATTATCTCGACAAATTGTAATATCTTCGTCTGCAATCATTACGGTAACGTAATTCAACGAAGTTATCGAACGTTGTGAGCGACATAATCGCGGACATTCTCGTCGCGCATCCTGTTACTTCTCGCGTGTCTTTGTCTTGTCGTTCCGCGTTGCATTTCTCTACGAAGCGCAGCTGAGCATCGCCCGAGACCAACTTTAAACAAGCAAGTTTCTGCTTACTTGTCTATTCGAGATTATCGACCCCGAAGGAGAATATCGCAAGTTAGATAAAGTAGCTCTTTACGGATATAACGTTACGATTAAATGAACATATGTTTCGAGTCTCTCTCTTTCTCTTTTTCTCTTTTCTCACACACATCTTGACGCGCTGCACGTATATTGTACATATACGTCAAATTAAGCAGTCTACCGGATAGCGCAAAAGAGAACACATGTTCGTCGCACTTTTGCGCCTTTTTTTGGTCTGTCGTTGTTTTATTCTTCACAGTATTTGCGTTTTCTCTCCGTGCGACGACGACTTCGGTGTAAATGCGAATATAAAAGTACATTTTAACAAATAAATCTTTTTTTTATAAGTGTGAAACAAGAAGAGTCGAGAAGCAAACAAATATTTAAGTCAAAAGTTAAAAAGAAATGTGCAGAAAGATTGCATTTTAAAGTAATTACTTTTAAAGTAAAAGCACAGTAAATCTTTGTATGGAATGTTATTTTCTACATGCGATTGCTGAATATCTTTTCTTCTTCATACGCCTGTTTTTCGTCTTTCCTGACTCGCTTGCTATCCTTAGTCACACATCCAAATTTTAATAAAATTGTTCGAGATGATATCATCCCCCGGTTCACTACAAGTGAGTCATTTCCTCTGACAACAAATTTTTTTTATCTAGCGAACGCCACTCGCTTGCGTCGCACATTTTCAATTACAGATTGATATATAAACGTGGCTTATAATTTTGTCAACTTGGATATATATATATACTTTTTTTTTTTATGCGAAAGTTGCTTTTTACAAAATTTTTTCGTTGTTTTCTCTATATGGAAACATCCTCGTCAGCTTAATTTGAGTCTGCTTGACATCGTATGTACGTGTATACACTCAAGTGTATTCAAGTTTTATTGAAAAACTGTTCTCAAATGTTTATTATTTATTTTGCATACTTTTAACAATGATTGAAATATGAAATTTGTTACACAAGTGTGTACTTTAATATTTTTATAAATATTAATTTTTATATATATTAATTTTGCATAATTTCTTGTAATAAAATTATAAAAACTTAAAATATATTTATGTAAATTTAGAGAAAAACGGTTAAACGTATATATAAAGCGGAAATACGCCGAAACGCGTTTAAAAGTCGTTCGCTCCGACGCGACGAGACGTCGCTTGCAGATGGAACAGGAAATGCCGCCGCCTGTCATGCCGCACTTTTAGCTTCGAACAATTTAACAGCTAGGGGGTGCCCAGCCTAGCGTGGCCTGTCCGTGCGTGTCTACGGTGAACCGACCTTGTCCCACAATGCACTCGGGGAACGCGCGCGAGATGTATGAAATTTTACAAGTCCCCACATCCGTACGCACAATGATGCGTTCGAATCAACATTGCGTATGCACATTGCATTGTAACAATGATCGTTGACGCTGAAAATCCGCAATTAAAAAAATTAAACTCGCCAGGCGTGCATTCTCTCGCGCGCATCCGGTATTTATCTCTTCTGCGTAACATCGCGAGCGGATCAACACGCGGATTTCACACAAAGCGAGTGTCGCAATGCACGTGAACTTCCAGCGCGGTATTGAGAGCGAGCGCGCAACAATGCTCTGTATAAATTGTCTCGTGTACGAAATTCACATTGTTACGTCGACGAAGAAACGGTCGATTCTGGTAAATGTGGCGGTACGTCACAATCTGTTTTTCTTGCTCACGAGATGCAGAATAACTTACATTTTGTATCTATAAAGGAAATTGTTCGTTCCGATATTCCGTGCGATAATCGAAACGCGTCACATCGAGACCACCGGGGAGCGGATGCGGGGAGAGTCGGTGTAGATTAAAATTCGTACATGTATATATTCGAATATGTAAGAGGATAATGTTTGTTTTTCTAGTTTGACGCCAGTTCTTGTGATTAACATTTACTTATCAGTAATAAATTTTGTCAAAGCAAACCACTCTTCGTGAAGAGTTATTAGACTTCCACTTGGTAACAAACGTTGACGGTGTGACGTACTCTGGAAAGTACGCTGAACTTTCGTGAGGCAATTTACCATTAGGAAAATAATGTCTCTTCCCGAAAGACAACCAACGTTTGCAAGCGAGATGCCTACCTGAAGCCTAGAAAATTAGTATGCTTGTTTGTGGAAAACGTGTAATTTTCTACAGTTAATTAAATCGCGAAGCAGTTGCCGCGAGTGTACGATTTCTATGATGTTTCTTAATCGAGTAGATACGATTGTACGTTACGAACGAGCCAAACTTGTTTTCGGATTTTATCGTAATTCCCGATTTAAATACATTTTCTTGCGTCTTTTCTCCTGTGAGTTGAAGAATTTAAAACACATGTCTTAAAATATTTTAATTGACGATTTTTAATATCGAAGAAAAGATAAATTTTCTATCACATTCTTTTTAAACGAAATGGTGCGAACGTAATGCCTCCACCGAGACTTTTCATACTGTCCCGGCTTTTGTGAGAATTTCTAGAATGCGGCCGGAGATATGGCTTCGCTTTGTCGTCACGATTGACGAGCGGCAAGTTTCCGAAGCCTCTTCCGCGGTAACGGAATCCAATAAATCCATTCTGAGAAAAGTGTTTCCTCCCGCGTCATCGCACGAAACTTTACATCGTTGCGCGCATCGTTGCGGTGCAATATTGTAATATGTAATCACTCGCGCGAGAGAAAAAGAGAAACGTGCGGTTTTAACATTCTTTAACGTCACGCTGTCATTTATCCCACTCTCGCGTACGTGCGTATTGGAAAACTATATACCATTAAACTTTAAAGGTCGCGAGCGTAGATAAATTTTTCAAGAAAAAATATCAAGATCCTGCATATGAAAATACGTAAATCATACGAGAAGGCATTTCTCAATGCGCGAAAATTTATAGTTTCGTAAGTTAGATCGGAAAATCAATAGCCTAAGAAAATTCTACTGGGTAGAATCAAAAATTCATTAAATTCCAAATCGACGAGGTGAAGAGCCGAACTAAGCAATTATCTTCAATTGCTAAAATCTCTTGTTCAATGTGTTTGCTTATTATTGGGAACTTCGGTTGTAATTTCCTGATGCTATCTCGTTGCTACCACTCGATCGACCTGCGATAACACCAGGTGCAACAGATGTTATCTGCTCCGATGCACATTGGCTGTGCGTTCACGTTCCGCTCATAATATTCGATAAAGCATGCAGTGTCGCGCGATGTAAACAAGTAATCCGAGAAAGAAGAAGCCTTATCGAACAATGAAACGTGTCCTGTCGCACACGTGAATACGCGTAGAGTCCGCGATGTGTTATCAATGAACGATTATAAGTGTAAATTTTTTTGCGACTTTATAAGATTTATTTTAAGAAAAAATTGTTAAAAAAATTTTGTTTTGCAAATCGGATTAACTTTATTTAGAACTACATGCTAACATACATTAAATTCCCGTATTTTCTACCTAAGACGGTACGTTGAATACGTAAGTAGAATTCAATAAAAGAGATATCTCACAGACTTATATTGTTGCAAATAGGTGAGAAGAGAGAGGAAAGAAGAAAAAGGAAAAGAAAAGAGATAGAAGGTTTTATTAAGAGATTAGTCATCGCAGTGCGCGCGCGCGCATGTGTGCGTTACGTAGTTAAATTATTCGATGAATCACTTCGTTCATATCGCGGTCGATGTAATCCGTAATGGGACAGTTCTCAAGAAGAAGCGAATTGATTGTACATGCCATATTGCATATTATAAAATTTTTTCGCGGAAAACGACTATTCATTGACGAGATTATTTAAATCGTATATTGTAACTTCGATATCTCTCTCGTACACATTTTTTTTATTTGTGAAACTGTTCCTTATCAAATAATTGTTTCTTATCGACTAAGTGTATCCTCTTATCGCAAACGCAATCGTGGAGTTAAAGATATCGGTACAGAAGCTCCAGTTATCTTTCTCATGCGGCCTCTTTCGTCACCTCCTATCTCTTATCTCGAAAATTACAGCTTCGTACGTGTTTTATCTGAGAACTTCGCGAAATATATATTCTCCTTTGCCGCTCATCGTATCTATTCGTTAATATTATTGTTTTTTACCGTTGTGCGTAATAGTATAACGATTTGAGAAAAGTGCAATACAATCGCGAGCAAGTAGAGAAAACCGCGCGAGGCGCATTGTCTCTCAGTTATTCTCGTTCTCACAGCGTTATATTTTTAGCGATTCCTCACTTTTTTTTCCACGTTGAATTCGAAGAACTCAAACATATACGACGCATCGGTAAGATAAAGTTTTCCACGTGGGGAACAATGTTGATTCCTCGCCTCGTCCGGACAAAGAGAGTCCGGAGCTGTGCGCGCACGCCTATTATATTCGTACACGGTGCACCGAGACGATATTGCGTAATCGCGTGGCACAATTACCGGGGTAAGACAACGCGCGTACTTACTAACCCCCCCGTACAAAGAAAGCGAAGTCGTGACACAAATCTCGATTACGTCTCGCACGCGTTATAAAGCCGATTTACACGATTCGCTTTCGATGATTGTCTAGGGAGAAATAATTCAAAGATACCATGATTGATTGATGTGTTGTTACATCAGCGCAATTTCAATCATTAGAAGAAAACGTGTTTTTCGAGGCAAGATTTTGCGAGCAATAATTTAATTTGAAACGATAAATCATTATTACGTGTACCGCGCATGTGTAACAGAATATTCTCTCATACTTTATCAGAAAATATTGTGTTATGGTATATAAATATAACGCTCGCGTGAAAAAACACGGTAGAAAGTGGCAAACGTGGTAACAGGTTTAAGCCCGGTATTTCTATTAATACAATGCTAAGTACTTCCTTAGTTGCGCCAGAGCTCCGACATTTTTTTTATTAATTTTTTTTTTTTTCCCCATTGCGATACGATACCGTCGATATATTCGCACCACGTGTCGCCGAAACGCATTCTCACGCGTGTCATTTACTTACACGTGTACATTGCGCGCGTATGTACATACGCGGTTACGCGTTCACGCGCCGATTTCTATCTCGATAAGTAGGTACCGGATAGTTGCACGCCGCGATTAAATCGGTCGAGTTGCCAATCGGCCAAGTGAGGTTTCTATCGAATTTCACTCGGCGCTCGCACGTCGTTTAATAAATTTTCCTTATTATAAATTCGCGCGCAGAGAGCGCTTCGGGCGCTTTGCGCGTGCGAGGCTAATTATCCGTGTACATTGTACGTAGGTAACACGCTCGCGCCGTTCAAAATAGCTTAGTTTACGAGCATTTAATTCGTAGGCTTACGCTAATCGGTAGTTTCATCATTACTCGCCTAATTAATAAGTTCTCACAGCTGCGATGTGTGTAAATGAAAGGCGCTTTGCGCGTTCCGAGGCGTAAGACGTAACAATTGCTGTTAGAAGGAATTTGTCGGTTAAAAAGAGAAGACGAGGAAGAGATTTTATAACGTATCTCACGTAACGTAATCACTACTACGCGCGGAATACATCTTCGTCAGTTTTGCATCGGAAATAGAATAACCGTTTTGAGACTGAAAGTTTTTTTTTTTATCACAACATGTCTAATTCGCGGCGAAAGTTGTCTAATGTAAAAACCCGTAGATAACGTTGCTCTGTGGAGCAATGATAATGGCGAGAAAATGTAAATATCGTTATCACACACGCACACACATTGGCCTTATTGTGCGCACGCACAAGTAGGATAGTTAGCTTTTTCGAACTGATATTTCGCGTAATTCGTCTCTCTCGCTTTCTCTTTTTGCATCTATTATAATCGACACACTACCGCACATAAAGGATGCTCACGATAAGAGTGACGTCGTTGACCGCTTGTCGTTCGCTTGAAACTTGTATTATTCAGCGAACTTTCATGTTTCCTTTGTAGAGAAGATCGTCCGGGGAATCTATGTAAAATAATGTGAGAGGCTCGCGCGTGTGTACATGTACACATACACACACACACACACACACACGTGCGAGATATTCTCGCTAAGACGAAAGAAACACGAAACTGAAACTGGAATACGACCTAACGGGTGTTCCAAAAACTCAATCCTTGAATTTTATGCGAGATGAAGAAAAAATTCTTGCAGATAAAAAAAGACACTTGTGTTAATTTTCCTCTCTTTCTCGTGTTTTCGAACCTACAGACACATACCAAAAGCAAAAGCCACGACAATGGCGGAGACGCCGGAGCTGAAGCGTATCGCGGAGAACACGAAGATACAGAGCAACGTCAAGTATCACGCCGAGTTCGAGAAGGCGAAGGGAAAGTTTACGCAGGTGGCGGACGATCCGGAAACGCTTAGAATCAAGCAGAACAGTAAGATCATCTCGAATGTCGCCTATCACGGCGAGCTTGAGAAGAAGGCGATCATGGAGCAAAAGAGGACGATGACCGGTGAAAACGGCGAACAAATAGGTAAGTGGTGGATATCTCGTTGATTCTACTTTTGTACGCCGCGCGTACGACGTGTTATTACGCTATCTTTCTGTCGTAAATCATCGTGTACAGCGGTACCAGTACCGCTCATACGTGCGCTCTTGGGCTTCTTAATCGTGTGTAGTAAGTGTTGAACGGCGTAATTAATTCCTTTATGTTTCTAGCACCGATCATTCATGACGATTTTCGTAACAATATCTAATTACCAAATTAGTTTTTTTTCATACATATGTACACCTTACGTGTATGCGAAAATAATCGCTAATTTTTATATTCGAAAACGCGGAGGAGATACAACGGTCACATGACTCACACTTGTTCGTTCAATTCATTCGAACGGTAATGCGAAACTTGAAGAAACGAATTAATATTGTTTCATTGTTGTATTTTCTTCTTCAACGTTTCGCAGTTCATTTTTTTGTCTTTTTGTTTTTACACACATTCTCGACCATTGCCATTCGTGGTGGCGGATCGTGTCGCGCTTCTTGTTGAATGGTGTATCGCTAGCTTCTCTCTGTACATTGTTGATATAGAATACGTAGAGTACACGGACGGTACGATCGCTCCTGCATCAAGTATAAACGCCAATCCGCCGCCCGCAAGAACGGCAAACTCGCCGGTACAGAGGACACCAGGTAGGATCGCCGATTACGATCCTCTTAGCGAAGCGAGGCCGAGTCCTTATTCCGCAAGACAAGCTGCCACAACTGTTATCTATACGAGCGACAAGGGACCAGGTGCGTTTGTCTTCGCGTCTGCAATCGCTGCACATTTTTTTTTGTTTTTTTTCTACCGTGTTGACGTTGCATGATGCCTGTGCTATACTTCATTATCGTATGACACGGAGCAATGATACGACTTATTTGTAATAATTTGTAACAAATGCATTGTACATAACATTAATACTGTGTTAATGGTATTATTGTGTCATGTAAAATTACAATAACATGTATGCAACATGTGTAAATAACTGATAAAAATTATTTATGCGTGTTCTCTCCCTCTGTGTGTAATATTATTTTTAATTTTGTATATAATTTTTATCTTATATATCACTCTTTGATAGATTTGCAAGATATTTAATTACACTGTTACAATAGACAATTTAATTCTATTTATAGCTCGATCCAGAATTATTATAAGCTTAGATTGCGATGTGTGCTTAGTTTTATTACCGCTTGTCAGATTAAACATACATATTTCATACTTGCATTATGTGTACACTTTGTATCTGCATTTCACGCGATTCATCAACAAAAGCAAGTCGTCATAGCAATTTGCACTGAAATTAATCGTTACGACATCGCACTGTTTGCCTCGTTGGGAAAATAGAAAGTGTGTAATCGCTTTTGCGTAACGTTTCTTCTTCTGGTTCTTTGTTTATTACTTGTTACTAAAATTTATGGCGTCAGATTGAACGATGTATTGACGCCAATTAACAATTGTATGGAATTATGGACAAGTTCTACACAAGGACACATTGCAGTGACGAGTCCACCGACACGGAAAATCGGCTCGGTTGCTGACATCGACCCGGTAAACGACTATTACGGATCGCTAACACCAGCCATGAACAACAATCATGTCTCTCAGCATCAATCGCAGCACCATTCGCAGCACCAACCTCAGCATCAACCTCAACACCAACCTCAGCATCAGCAGCCGCCTCCGCCTTCTAACGTTGGGGTAAATATCTCTTTAATTATTTATATCGCATTATATTGTTTACATATTTGTTTTCTTAACTAGTGTTCTTTTTTGCAGAGAGTATACAGAGCGATGTACGATTACGAAGCACAAGATCTCGACGAAGTGAGCTTCTGTGACGGTGATCTGATTGTCAATTGCACAGCCGTCGACGAGGGATGGATGACCGGACTGGTGCAGCGTACGGGGCGACATGGCATGCTACCTGCTAACTATGTCGAGCCGGCGCAGATTTAAATATTTTTTTTGACACTCGCTAACCATTGTGTCGTCACGACTAAAGCACTTAAATTCGAGTGCTTTTCTGAAGTAAAAGAACGGTGAGAAGAGAAAACGCGATATACCTATAATACTCGAGGTAGCGCTTTCGGTAGTTGCGAAGTTATTCGTTTGCTGTCATCCGAAATAACAAAGAAATTAAGTATTTTCTTCGATTAGTGTGTAGCTATTATGAGTTTTCGAAATTTAGTTGTCTTTTCCTTCTGTTTCAACAGAAAGTCATTGGCTGATACGATAATGGAAAAGCGAAATTATTTTGATTAGTAAATCGACATTGAAACGTTAACACAGATAATAGCTATCTCGAAATGTATTTCGTAGACAATTTTAATAAGATCGAATAGTCTATTTTGAAATATATAGCGGAAAATGCTTGAGAAAATGTATAAACTCTAAATTTGCTTCGCAAATGCTTGAAGAGAACGTGTTTTACGAAAGTATCCACAATTCAGCGCGAACATGTTCGCGATCAATTTCGAAATAACATAGTATATAGTATAACATTTAATATATTAGAATCATGGGACCAAACTCTCTGCAATAACTGCGATAAATTGTGCCTGCAATAATTAAAATTCTGAAACTTTATATGTAACACAGTAACAGAAATTTTGACGATCACTTAGGAATAACCTAATAAATGGTTTTTTTTTTTTTTTTTTTTTTTTTTTTTTTTTTTTTTTTTTTTTTTT
>QVOA01003079.1:0-21695 GCA_014825685.1 Pseudomyrmex cubaensis
AAAAAAAGTGATATCACAAAGTAGCACCAAGTAAATTTTGTACGTTACTTTTGTACATTATTATTCTAATCTAAGTACATAACTACTTTAATAAGTTTTCGCAAAAACAATTTTGAAAGAAAGAATTTTCTGGACCTATTAAATTTACTACATAA
Organism: Pseudomyrmex cubaensis; assembly: GCA_014825685.1. Classification (NCBI taxonomy): domain Eukaryota; kingdom Metazoa; phylum Arthropoda; class Insecta; order Hymenoptera; family Formicidae; genus Pseudomyrmex; species Pseudomyrmex cubaensis. Next base: position 156 of record QVOA01003079.1, read on the forward strand.
GTATACATAAATTTACTTGGTTGTATGTATATAAATATACATTGTACATGTATGTATATATAATTATCGAATTCAGAGATATTTTACAAACATCGGTGTATGTCTTAAAAGAATTAAAAATATGTATAAACATCAGTAGATGCACAATTTTAAAGTGAAGATAACCAATGTATAAATTTCGGAAACTATATAATTTATGTTATATTAATACGGTTATATTTACTAAACAAAGCGAGTTGCGACAAGTTTCGAAGGTTTATTAAGCTCGAAGTACTAAATGTTCCGTTAATAAGTAAAATGACATGTCTATAGAAATGTACTCACATAAATATAAATATAAATGTACTCACATAAATGTACTCACATATTTTTTATTTTATGCATAATCCAACAGTAATGTGTGCAATTGTAGTAATATTAACAATATATATCATGTAGCATATAAAAAAAAAGTTTATTCTGTAGAGGATTTGATATACAAGTGATATACAGTAATAAGTGATATAAATAGGAAGCATACTCTACATATTCACTTGTCGATTTGTGAATACGTACAATCTTTTATACAAAAAAATCAACGAAATTAACGTCAATTGTCTTTTGTAATAACAAAATATTTGTACATGTCGATATAATGATATCTAGCTTTTATAATACAATCGGACACAGCGAATGTTTGTGATAAATGTTACGTTGCTATTTGTTTTAACAAAATTTGAAATATATAAATGCTGATTCGACCGATTATTTTTCCTGACATGTTTTGAATCTGTTGTTATCGCGTTTCAGAGAACGTTGACAAAAACGTTGATATCACATGATAAATACTTGACAAGTTTCTTGATTTCTATTGGTGAATTTTACTTTGAATTCAAAGACGCTGAAAGATTTGATAGAGGGGAGTCTCTGCCTAAATCATTGTTCCTCGCTCCAACGCAATCGTTCGTCGAATCTTGCAGAATGCGAACAGAGTCGTGCGATAAAGTACAGTACAAATTTCTAGAAGTACTTCGCAGAAAGCACTCGGCCTAGGCTTTATGCAAAGCATTTCTAGAAATTAATAGTATGACTCGCAGAGAGATATTGAGGAAAACATGCGGCAAATACGCGAGGCACTACTGTACGTTTTTCTTCGAAAATGTTTCAGTGTGAAATTTATGGGAAATTATTCGGAGTGACAGAAGAACCGCGATCCTATTTTTGTAATGACTGCAAGATTTGATTTTGCCTAATAAAACTTCAAGTTACTTTAAAGATAGAATGACCGATAAATGATAATTTAAACAAAAAATAATAATTATCTCTATCGATTTAATAAATAATTATCGTAAGTATGATAGATATTAGCGTAAGATTGTTTTGTCATGCAGATGTTTTTTTTTTCCAAGAATACTTACAAGAATCGTTTTCTCTTCACATTTACATAGACTATGACAACTTATCATAAAAACTTATTGAAGCTGAATATTGTTATGTACGTTATCCAAATGCGACAAAACGGAACTTGACTTCTCGTCCTTAGTCAAAATAAAAAATTTCTTTCTCAAAGTATTTTCCGCAAATAGTATCTGATAAGTATACGTTCCGAGTAAAGCTCCCAACGTAGGTCCGACCCAATAAATCTAAAGAAAAAAACAATTAAGCAATGTTATAAATAATAAAGAATTTGTAAAACATAAAACGATGAAAAATAAAGAATATTATATTTTTATAATAAAAAAATACAATAATTATTATGTATCTCTTGGAATGTGTCTTGTGAACACCGTGTTAAAAATTGCTTATGTTTAAAGTTGATATTATTATCTATAATTTTGTTATCAATGCTGCAATCAGCGTTCCTGCTATCGCACATATATTATATAAAAAATAGTTTTATATAAATTCTTGAAACAGATTACACAAGTGCGATTTACGTAATCCACTTGTGTATCGTACGATATAATCTAATCTGAAGTAAAGTTTTATTTTATAACCTACCCATTGATCCTTCCAAGCACCATTCCAAAACGCAGGACCGAATGTTCGCGCTGGATTCATGCTGCAACCAGTATACGGGCTCTAAAGAAATAAAACAGAATAAATTATTGAAATATATAATAATATCATATAAGAATATCTATCATATAGAATTGAACGTACGGATATTGATATGTTAAATAATAGAATTTGCGACATAATTATTTTACGTATCAATATTCACGTTCTTTATGACCTTCTTGTCTTTCAACATCGATTGCATGTCAAAAAGAACTTGTTATATCTGGATTTAGAATAGTGTGCAATAAAAAATATTATATATCATTTCTGTGCTTGCTATTGAACTACCTCTAAAACTACCTTTATATTGTCTATAAAACTTTACCGCAGCAAAGGAGATGGCGGCGACTGACAGGCCGAATCTGAGCGCAGTCGAATCCGTGGTGTGAGCGCATCGAGGATCCCACGTGGCGCACGCTGCGCAAAGTATGAAACTCGTGCAAAACACCTCGATCAGCACGGCCTGAGCAATGCTAATTCCCGGATGCACAATCGTAACACAAACACCGGTCGAAGTTGGATTCCCATCACTGAACAACTCCTCAGGCGTTATCGTCTATCAAATTATGAGAACAATCGTTTATTATTTAATATTTTAACAAAATAAATAAAATAGTTGAAAATATTAGCAATAGCGAAAAAATAAGAGCACTTTTAGGAGCCAGTATCCCAAAGTAGCACCGATAAACTGGCCTAGGATGTAAACCACACCCGTTGGAATCGACTTCAGACCCACAATGACAGAACCGATAGTGACAGCCGGATTAAGATGCGCACCGCTCACATGGCCGAGCATCTGAGAAATGTTGGCGTAATAAATTTTTATATAGAAGATCTATTAACCACTTATTAAATCACTCTCGTACACACATACATTACAAAACAATTAATTTCCAAAGACAAATTGTTTCAAAAAAAATTTTTTTTCTCACAAATTTAATTAAAATATCTCTTCTCCTTAGATTTTCTCATTATAAAATTTTAATTGATATAAAATTCAATAGTTATAAAATTATAGTATTGGTTGATATTATAGAGAATTCATCAAAATTAATTATGCGTACCATAATTATGAGATTCACTGTCAAGCCAAAAGTTAGCGCCATTTGCAATGGCGGAGGTGGTGTGGGTCCCATGGTGCTGATACATCCCATGCAACCGAGAAATACGAGAATACCCGTGCCGACGATCTCCGACGCGAACATCGTCAACGTGTTCTTTTGCATCTCCCATATTGTGCCTGAAAAAAAAATCGAAAACGCGTATTTCCGACATTTGTCTAAATTTCTACAACGAACACTCACTGTCTTGATCGCACGACATGATCGGAATTACGCGAACAGCAGTCGGCTCAACTACGATCGCTACTGGAAGTGCTTTAACAATCTCTGCCTTAATCGCCGCAAATCTCATCGCTTCGCTATTCTTTGTAAGAACGTTAAAAAGAATGCAATGTCTTATCGATAGATACGTCAAGTACTTGCTTACTCAAATTATCGCTCACGAGCACTATACTTGGTAGCGAAATATTTCCCGGTGATTAACATCGAGAGACAAGACGATTTTCACAATTGCGCGAATTTATTCGTTTAAATTTTTCCGAATGCTGTAAAAATTATATTCCAGATCCAAGAAGTAACCGAGCGTTCCAAACACGCTTCGATTTTATCGCTCGACGAGTCTACTCACGTTTTGAATATACTTCACGACGAATTGCCTTTTGAAGAGAACTCTACGCATTAACGTAACGCAGAAGAATGAAGCTCCGAGATTCGAAGTTCAAAGACTACTGCGTCAGAGCGCATGCGTTGCTCCTGAAATTCCATAAGCAATTTTTCTTGCTGTTCAAAGTTGCAACAATTTAAGCAGATTACGGAAAATCGTCGCACAGAAGCAAACTTCACATGCACGCGGATCTCCGCGATTGGCTCTCGCACAATCGGAACCGTCGGTCGACATACGCGGAATAAAAAAACTTACGAGCTAAAAAATCTGAACGATGTCGGAGGACAACGACCGCGCGCTGTTTCAGAATCTCAATTACAAATCCGACACCGAGTACGTCGTAAAGGTGGCCAAGACTCTATTGACGCCCATCGGTATCTGGCCACTCCACCGAGGCAATTCCACATCCGACAAAATCAAGATCTACATTCAGACAAGCCTATTATTCGGCCTGATGTGCTTTCTTCTGATTCCGCACGTCATATACACCTTCTTCGACGCGGAGGACCTAACTAGATACATGAAAGTAATAGCCGCGCAGGTGTTCAGTCTGCTAGGCATCATCAAATTCTGGACGATGATCATCAACAGGGAAGGAATCCGATGCTGTCTGCAACAGATAGAGACGCAGTATCGGGACGTCGAGTGCGAGGAGGATCGACTGGTGATGACAAAGAGCGCCAAGATCGGCAGATTTTTCACAGTGACGTATTTGGGATTGTCGTACGGCGGCGCGCTGCCTTACCACATAATCATGCCGTTGCTCGAGGAGAGAGTGGTGAAGGCGGACAACACGACGCAAATACCTCTGCCGTACCTCAGCGACTATGTCTTCTTCGTGGTCGAGAATTCGCCGATGTACGAGATCCTGTTTGTCTCACAGATCATGATCAGCAGCATCATTCTCTCGACCAACTGCGGCGTTTACAGCCTGATCGCCAATTGCGTGATGCACAGCTGCTGCTTGTTCCAGGTCGTGCGTAGGCAGATGGACACGGCCCTCAGCGACGGGACTGACAATCTCCACAAACGACTCGGCCGAATAATCGAGCATCACATGGAAGCGATCAGGTAAAAAACATTTCGCACATTTGACGTCTCGAAAACAAACTTTCGAAATTCAATGTCACGCAAACTGCAAGCAACTAACGACGAAGGAAAAAAAAACTTTTATACACACATGCGTTTTAATTACGTTATTTTATTTTTACTCGCTGAATGTGACAAAATACATTACAGATTCGCAGAGATGATTGAGAAATCGTTAAATATTGTCTTTTTATGCGAGATGGTCGGATGCACTATTATCATATGTTTTCTGGAATTCGGCGTTGTTAAGGTACTTGCGAGATAAAAATTAAGCAAGTCAAAGATTCCAAAATTACAGTTTATAAAAATTTATCTTAGGAATGGGAAGACGGAGAAATTCTACCCATGGGCACATATTTTGTCTTAATGACGTCGATATTTGTAAATGTTTACATTATATCGGCTATTGGTGATCGTCTCAAGGAAGAGGTAGACCTTACAAAACAATTTTTATACTACATAATTTTATATAACATATTATATCGCGCAATTAAAAAATAAATATTGCTAATATGAGAAAGTCAAAGTTTTTTTTATCGTAAAATCATTATGTAGTCTATTTATTTTCATGTAATTACTAAGAGCGAAAAGGTCGCAGAGTCGTCGTATTTTATCGAGTGGTACAATTTGCCGACAAACATCGTAGGCGATCTAATTTTGATAATGATCAGATCAGGCCGACCATCAACTCTAACTGCTGCGAAGATATTCGATCTCTCCCTTGGAGGATTCTGTGAAGTACGTAGTACTTGTATGTCGTCGTTGTATGAAAAGTAATAAGCGATATTTTTGCCATCACATGTATCATGTGGCGCTTTTACAGGTTTGCAAAACGTCAGCGGCATATTTCAATTTTATACGAGCGATGACCACGTGAATTTCGATATAATCGCGTATCAATTATCGGAAATCTATTACGTATATGTTCGGTTGTTACTGTCACCCATCAAATATATACATACACGTATACACATTTCACGTATTTGTTTTTTTATCTACCAACAAAACACGATCGTTGTAGTTACTATTGTCATTACCATTATCAGATATCTCTGTCGAACAAACATTACATTGATATTTGATGCTTTCGCGTGTTTTAAGAACTCCCAAATATGAATCCCGGATTGGAAATTGAGTTAATCTAATTTTCATATTGACGTTTCGTTAACATTTCAGTTCACTTCGTCAGGATTCAACAATCATCAGCAGTCCACTCTATTCATAACAGTTTTCGAAAAACGTATCCGGGAATTCTTATAACTGCAAAAACATCAAATTATCAATTCCTAACAGAGAGTTCTTCAAACAACATTACATGTAATGACTTTATTCATCTCTATCTTTTCTTGTGTAAGACATTTATTCAGATTGTAGTTTTGAATTGCATCTAATTTTGCGTATTACGTGCATACTTTGTTTAAAACTTTTGCCGTATTATTTCCCTTTCAAAACCTCTTTTTTTTTCTCTTCTGTATACTTTTATCAAAAAGTTTCATTGAAGTAATCAAAAATATTATATATCTTTGTTCTGTACTTATCGTGATTGCGATAAAATTGTCAAGAACAGTTTGATCGCTTGAAAGAAAATACAATAAAACGAGACTTACCTATGCAAATGGCAGGCGCTGACAGAAACATTTGATCGTGAACAAAGTGTACACAAAAAATATTTGTTTGTCACCAATTTTATAGTTGCGCATTAAAACAACACTTTACTTGTGATTTAAATACTTCACTTTTCACATATACATAATTAGACGATATAAACGAAGATTTGATTTTAATAAGAGAGAGCACTTGAAATCTGATCAAATAATTTACATTTAATATATCTAATTATGTCAGTCACTGCAATATCTGTGCAATTAGTTTAAATATTTGCGCAAAAGACATCTTTAAAATAGATTTTTCGCTTTGTTGATTTTTCTTCGATTTATTGGAAATACATTCGTACATCATGCAACAGTCAACAGCGCAATAAACCTCCGTTTCTCCGCCTCGTGTTCTCACAGCGCCTGCGTAATCAGCGCGAAATCATACACATTTTCCTTCCCACTGAAAGTTGCGACGATTCTGAGAAGGTAGTCCACCCTGTGTACAAAGTTGTCGCAAACTTTTTGCACGCAGACGTTTCACGTTAAACAGCTCGCTAGAGGTGAGCGCGTCATCCGTGAAGTCGGGAATCAAACGCACGAAGCACAATCGAACAATTATACATAACAAAAAATCGCGGGCATGTTATCATCGGCCGACGATCGCGCGCTGTTCCGGAACTTCAATTACAGATCCGACACGGAGTATGTAGTGAAAGTCGCTAAGATTCTGTTGACTCCTGTCGGTATCTGGCCTCTCGACCGAGATGAGTCTGTGCTCGACAAGATCAAATACGTTCTCCAGACGAGCTTCATGTTCAGCCTGATGTGCTTTCTGCTCGTGCCCCACATCATATATACCTTCTTCGACGCGGAGGATCTCACCAGGTACATGAAGGTAATAGCCGCCCAGGTGTTCAGTCTGCTGGGCATCGTCAAGTTCTGGACCATGATCATCAATCGAAACGACATCAAGTGCTGCCTACAGCAGATAGAGATGCAGTACAGAGATGTGAAAAGCGAAGAGGATTATTTGGTGATGATGAGGAACGCCAAGATCGGCAGGCAGTTCACGATAATGTATCTAGGACTGCTCTACGGCGGCGCGTTACCCTATCACATAATCATGCCGTTGGTAGCGGACAAGATCGTGAAGGAGGACAACACGACGCAGTTACCTCTGCCGTATCTCAGCGACTACGTCTTTTTTGTGGTGGAAAACTCACCGTCCTACGAGATCCTGTTCGTCATGCAGATTCTGTTTAGCACCATCATCCTGTCGACAAACTGCGGCGTTTACAGTCTGATTGCCACCTGCGTGATGCATGCCTGCTGCTTGTTCGAGATTGCTCGCGGTCACATGGAAACAGTTCTGGTGGATGGAACTCGCGATCTCCACGAGCGATTCGGCCGCGTCATCGTCGAGCACATACAAGCTCTCAGGTCGGAAAAGCTTTTTGATTCCAATAAATATAATTAATATAAAGAGAAGAGGCAAGAACTTTTTATCTAAAATATGTCTCATTGAGTGTTTTTGTTGTGCAAAACATAACAGACATAGTGCTAGTTTTAAATAATGTAGCTCCTTATTTAAGAATTATATATTTTTTATTGTAGTTTTAATAAAAATATTATTGTACAGATATGCTGAAATGATCGAGAAGTCGTTGAACTTCGTTTTTCTGTCAGAAATGGTCGGATGCACTATCATTATATGTTTTTTGGAATACGGAGTTCTCAAGGTATTTCGAAACAATCGCTGTATCGCGTCGTGAGATAAAAAAAAAATGTAAAACCTTGTTCCCACATAAATTTATTTCAGGAATGGGAAGACAATCAGGTATTAGGCACAATTATATATTTCATTCTAGTGACTTCGATTCTGGTGAACGTCTTTACTTTATCGTCCATCGGCGATCGTCTTAAAGAAGAGGTACATATTTTAAAAATCTTACTTTTCATTACCAACAATTGTTGTTGCTATTATTTGGTACACTCGAACTTAACTCTGACACGATAAAGAGCGTCAAGATAGGAGAAACATCGTATTTCATCGACTGGTATACATTGCCAACGAAAAACGTTGGCAACTTAATCATGGTGATGGTCAGATCGAATCGTCCGTCAGCCTTGACAGCTGGTAAAATTTTCGACATCTCGCTTCAGGGTTTTTGCGATGTGAGTTTTTACGTACGTTTTTCTTTTACGATAATCCGAAAATAAAAGTTTCAAAGCAACTCGATTATCGTCTCGTGTCTACAGGTATGCAAGACATCAGCGGCGTATTTAAATTTTATTCGAATGATCTCAGCGTGAGAGAAATTACATAGTATTTTATTAAACTATGAAACTATATATCTCGCTGAGAGGATACCGATATTCTTACCTTCACTCACACAGATCACACACAGATTGTAACACTTCTTCGTCTTATCTTTTGTTATTTCGACGAAGGCGACATTTACGAGTTGTATAAAAAAGTCAAATAAATCGCTACGGTGTATTACTAATTGTAAGAGATAACATATCGCGAACATTCAATTGCGATTCTCCCTTTTCGCAGAAAGAAACGCGATCGGCGTCAAACTTTTTCCTCGCAACCGTGCGCGTCCCCGTCGTTTTGAAGTTTCTCGATGTATTATTAGTATCTCCCCTTTGCTTCCCAGAACTATACTTTTCTCTCAACCTCAGCAATACGTTTCTACGAATGCGAGTCACGAATGTAAGAATCGGAGATTGTTTTAATCATCGTCAAAGAAACTGACAAGTGCATCTTGCGCATGCTTACTGGCAACTTTGTGACAGTTCACCCCTTATGAGTCACCGCTAGTCGCCGTTGAGTGATCATCAAGTTCACACCCGATCATGGACGAAGCAAACTCTGTGCAAGACGACGAGCGGCTTTTGGATTTCTATTACGCCGCGCAAGTTAGCATCTGGCTGTTGAAGCCGATCGGCGCCTGGCCGCTGCAACAACGAGCCACTAAGCTGAAAACTCTTGTGCACGGTTCGTCGATCGTGATCGTTACGTTTCTTCAGCTCTTCATAATCGTTCCGTGGATCGCATGCATCATCACTGCTAAGATGAGTTTCTACGAGATCGTGAGGACTGCGTGTCCGTTGATATTCGCGATTACCGTTTTTCTGAGGTACCTGCTGCTGCTGTGCCATCGGAATGAGATCAGATCGTGCATCGACCGAGTCGCCGAAGACTGGCTCAACACGACGATGGTCGAGGACCGTCAGATCATGCTGGCGAACGCCAAGTCAGGACGTTTCTTCGGCATCATCTCGATGGCGTTCATGTTCGGCAGTGGTCTGCCTTACGCTTGCATGCCCATAATACTGCCGTTTGCCGTCAACGAGGACAACATGACGATTCGATCGCTCCCCAATCCTTGCGATTTGATCTTCCTCGACGTTCAGGTTAATTTTTGATGTACGATGTTGAACTCTTTTTTTCCGAAACCCAGTAGTCGCGACATTTTCAGCCTTGTAGTTACCTGAATTTCCTCATTTTTCTGTTTCTTTGTCATTTAGAAAATTCAAAAAAGAAAAGAGAAGAGATATAATTTCTACTTTAAAAATTAAAATATTTTTATTAATAATGAGCTAAAAATATAAATTCTTCCTATCACTGATTATATTCGTATTCAATTTTGTTTTAAGTAGTTTTTTCCTTTTGTTTTCATTTTATTCATTTTTCTTAGTTTTATTTTTTTTAAATAATTTTACAAATAATTTTATTTTTCTATTATTTTACAAATATTATCTTTGTTTTTGTTTCTTTTAAATTATGTTTTGTACAAGTCACGACGTTTTCATGTCGTGATGTTTAATTATTGCGTGCAGGTTAGTCCAGTTTACGAAGTGGCTTACGCACTGGAATTTTGCTCAAGTTTTACTCTCTTTACTGTGTTCTGCGGCATTTGTAGCTTGACAGCGAAATTCGTTAGCCATGCGTGCGGCCAGTGCGAAATCCTGACGTATTTCTTTGAGGAAATGATCGACGGCGGTGATCACAATAGGGGCACCATTGATCAACGGATCAGCACCACTATGATACGTCATCTCCGAATACTCAGGTAAGCGGAACGTCACGTTTGTGTTTGTTCGTTTTTCTGTTCGCAATTTTTCGCGATCGCCGTTTGCGTTGCAGATTCGTTTCTGACATAGACAAGGTGCTGAACGAGATATGTTTGGCGGAGTTCGTGAACGCCTCGTGCAACATATGTTTACTCGGTTATTATGTTATCGTGGTACGTCAATTAAATGTCTCAAAATTATCTAATAAAAAAAAAGCGATAAAGAGGAGATTGCTAATCACACATGAAATCTCTTGATAACAGAACCAAATGTGAATATAAACGTGCAGTTTATATTCACATTTGATTCTGTTATCAAGAGGTTTCATTTGATTTTATTGATTATCATGTTGTCCAGGATTGGAACAATCAGGAATCGATGTTGCAAATCTTCGTGTACTTCCTCGCTTTTGTATCCATCACTTTTAACATATACATATTTTGCTACATCGGCGAGCGACTCGTAGATCACTGTCAAAAAATAGGTACCAAGTGCTACATGATCGAGTGGTACCGATTGCCACAGAATAAAGCGCGCAACTTGATATTTCCGATCATCATGTCGAATTATCCGGTCGAACTCACCGCCGGACGAATGCTGAAAATAACTATGAGCAGTTTCTCTAACGTGAGTAATCGAAGATGCACATCAGTTTGATTCATCAAAATTGTTTTTCTTTTTTTTTATTTTTAATTTTAAATACAGCAAAAATGATATTTTACTCTGTAGATTTTAAAAACGTCGATGGCGTACTTCAACTTGCTTCGTGAAGTTTCCACGCTGGATATTATGTAAGCACGCAACGACGGCAGAAACTTTTTGCGAAAATAATTAAGAAAAGTAGTATAAGAGAGATTTGTTCGCAAAAATGTTTGTAAATATTTTTAGAAATTTATGCGAGAATTTGCATTGGGAGAAACATGTGCTTGTCATATGGAAACTTCAAATAAAATCAAGGGGCACAAAGTTGTGCAAAAAGCTTTCGCGTTTAATGTGTTGTAGAAATTTTGCGGGGAAAATATCAGAAACTTTCAGAAAATTGTCATTGTGCGTAACTCGGAGATTCTCTTTGAAAAAAAAAAAGTTTTCTTGCTGCTATCATCGCTGCATGCGCAATCATTCCCTTTCTGATTTATTTCGAACGCAGCTGCTGTTTTCCCCGTGAACTTAAACCGAACCTTTTACAAAATGCAAATTGCGAGTCGCGACTTTTATCCACGAGAACGAGTTGAGTTGCGAAGTTTGCGCATGTCCCGTAGCAGAAATCCGCGTGGTTCTTTCTGATTTCGCGATCGATTTGGTGAAGAGATCGAGCGAACGACGACGTGCGTACATCGGCGAAGATGCTCGACCGTAATCGATCGCGAAGCGTGCTTCTGAACACGCTCGCTGTTGTTGATGCAACAAAGCGTAACGAGTTGCACGCCTCGGACTTCTACTATGCCGTGCAGATCAGCGTCTGCTTGCTGAAACCGATCGGCGCTTGGCCGCTGATTGACGATGAGACCTCGCGACTCAAGATCGCTCGGCACAGAATGTCTATGTCGATCGCCACGTTCCTCCTGCTGTTCACCATCGTGCCGTGGATGCTCAACACATTCGTCACAGAGAAGATGAGCGTCTTTCTGATACTGCGCGCGATATGTCCGCTGCTCTTCACGTTGACGATCTTCGCGAGATACGTTCTGCTGCTGTGGCATCAGGATAAGCTCAAGCTCTGCATCGGTCGTGTGGCCGACGACTGGCGGAGTGTGTTACTCGCCGAGGATCGCGAGATCATGCTGAAGAACGCCAGGATGGGTCGTACGTTCGGCATCGTTTCCGTGACCATCATGTTCAGCTGCGGCATGCTGTTTTACACGCTGCCTTTAGTCACGCCGAAGATGATCAATGAGAACAACGTTACCGTAAGAGTGCACCCGTCGCCCTGCGAGCTTCTCGTGCTCGATTCCAAGGTAAAAACCTCCAATCTTTGAAGAAAAAAAATGTGATTCGATTTTCTCTTAGTTATTTATTCTTTATACGTGTAGATAATTATATGTAAATTAGAAGAAAGAATAAATAAATAAAATATGTGTCTGTGCATATAGATGCGTTTTTAATTAATTTAATTAAATTTTTATTGTGTTACTCACGCATTATTACGCATTATTTTATTGTATACAGTCGAGTCCCGTGTACGAGATCGTGTACTTGTTACAACTTCTGGGTGGTTACACCGCCTACAGCGTATTTTGCGGCATTTGCAGCTTAATGGCCAACTTGGTTACGCACGTGAGCGGTCAGTGCAACGTGTTAGCGTCAGTTTTCGAGGAAACCGTGGACGGTGGCAAACGCAATGCCGGTTCCATCGAAGACCGGATCACTACCGCTGTAACACGACACTTGCGTTTATTAAAGTAAGAAGAATATCAAGTAACGTCATTGCAAACAATATGTATTGTTGCGCAACCTGTGTTTTGACGATTTTCCAGATTGGTTTCTGTCGTGAGTAACCTGTTTACCGAGATATGTCTTGTAGAATTTGTAAACGCGTCGTGCAACATATGTCTACTCGGTTACTACGTCATAATCGTACGTTTGATGAACAATAGAAAGTTTTCAGAAATTTCAAGAGAGATTACAAACGATTAGGCAAAATGTGTCTTTTATTTTAGGACGTGTACAATAACGAATCGTTCGCACAGATCTCCATGTATGCCATCGGACTCGTGTCGGTTATTTTCAACGTGTTCATGTTCTGCTACATCGGCGATCTGTTGAAAGAGCGCTGTCAGGAAGTGGGAACCGCTTGCTACTCGATCGAATGGTATCGCATGCCGCCGAAAATAGCGATCAAACTGATGATGCCGATCACGATGTCCCGATACCCCGTGGCGCTCACCGCCGGCAAACTAATGACGATGTCCATAACTACGTTCTCTGACGTGAGTAATGTCGCTTAAAACGCGAAATTTAATTCAGACTCTGTGCCGAATTTTCTATATACAGACTAATTAATTTATAAATAGAATTGTAGCTAATTTCTCGACGTTAAGAAATAATTAAGCAATAAACAAGTAAACAATATTGTTTAATACTGCTATAAAAATTGAACGATTTAATTTGTCTATCCTGAAGTATCGTTTTAGTTGTGTATTGAACGCAGCATGTTGTAGATCTTAAAGACGTCAATGGCGTATTTCAATTTACTCCGTGAATTTTCCCTGCGAGACGCGGCGTGAGAAGACCTTCCGAAAACTGGTGTTATTACGTAAATATGTTATTTACGATAGAATATATATAGTTTTCTTTAAAAAAGAAAATGTAACTAAGAGTAAGCAACATTATAAAATCAAAACAATTACAGTATTAACATATAGAGAAAATAATTCTGTTGATGGATGATAGGCAAGCACTTCAGAAAAAATTTATTAATAAAATTCAAGATCAAAATGTGAGGTTTGATGAAATCAAAGCGAAGCTTTTCTTATTTCTTTTAGACAGAAAAAATATTGTATGCAGCAACTCGAGTTACAAACCCCAATTTTCCGAGTTCTGACTTTAGTCACTATGACAAATTCTCCGACTAAAAATCAGAGACAAGAAGCTCATCAACCTCTTCTTCAGAACATTCGCCAATAAGTAAGTTGACCATTTAATAAAAACAACAAGCCATAGATCCTCGCGGGGATTTGTCATGCTTTAGGTTGTTAAGACGGTCGTGATTTTAATTTTTTCCGATCGATTGTCTCTGAATTCAAACGCGTAGACATTTGCTGCTCTCAAATGGAAGGTATTGTTTCTTCACGCGACTGCAAGTTTGTCAAGTTTATTTTTCCCTCTCCAACTGTCTGCAAAACGTAAATAAGATGTCATACAAAATGTATGTACACTTGTTTAATTAAACACTGTATTACATTTAATACATTATCTCACTTCACTCGCGTTGTTCACAATGTTGTTATCATTGCGTGTAGGAACAATCTCGTTGCTAACGTAACGAGTCCTGTGCGAGAACAAAAACAAATCGAAGCGCGCAAATCTATACCACGTAAACCCAATACGTTATTCAGCGGTCAATGTCCTGATGGCAACAATCACAAGTTTGGATACGAAAAGAAACAAAGTTGAAGTCAATCATATTCATGAGATTGCACGATTCAGAAAAAAAAAACAACACGCGAACAAAAATAATTTCCATGAAAAGCGATCCCGACCCTCGGCAACTAAGTTGGCTTCGCGAACTTTGCTGTCGTCGAACCCTCTCTTCTTTTTGCGCGATTTAAATCTTTAAAACGCGCAAGCGCAAGAGAACGACAGATCTACACGATCGGCTGGTCTTCTTTCGCGACGATCAGTCGTGATCTAGTTTGCGTGTTATAAATTTCACATACAAAATGAACCGGACTATGTTGCTGCGCAACGAGCATTATCGAGACGACGTCACGTACATCACGCAATTAACGCGTAATGTTCTGAGCTTGCTCGGAGTCTGGCCGTCTTTTAAAAGAGAAAGCACCGGCAAGAAAGTCCGGCAGTTCCTGCTGATCGTGATTTCGTACGCTCTTCTCTATGGCGTTCTGATCCCGGGGCTTCTCTTCTGGGTGATCGAGAGGCGAACACGAGTTCGAGTTCAAACGATCCCGCTGATACTCTACGGCTTCATGGCCACGGGCAAATACGGCAACTTGATATTCCGTCAGAAGGATATCAGAAGCTGCTTGAGGCATATCGAGGAAGATTGGAGAATCGTCGGCGACATCGAGTCGCGGGACACGATGATAGAATGCGCGAAGACCGGTAGACGTCTTGTTGCGCTTTGCGCGACTTTTATGTACGGCAGCGGTCTGTCTTTCCGCTCGATTCTGCCGTTGTCCAAAGGAAAGATCGTCACTCCGCAGAACATCACGATCAAACCTCTGCCTTGTCCGGCTTATTTATTCTCATTCGACATACAAGCCAGTCCCGCTTACGAATTGGTGTTTTTGATTCAGTTCTTATCCGGCATAGTCACTTACTCGATAACGATAGGTATATGCGGCCTCGCGGCCGTCTTTGTGATGCACGCCTGCGGTCAGCTGAAGATCCTGGTTGATCTGATGGAAAGCCTCGTGGAAGAGCAGTGGGAAAACGAAAAACACGAGGTGGATAAGAAACTGGCCAGAATGGTTGAGCACCAAATACGAATACGAAGGTAATCGACTCGATTTTTTTTTTTTTTTTAACTTTTTACACGCTGCGATCGCTTTCATCGTTGAGTTGGTTTGTGTGACGCATCCCCGTCGACGTTTCAGTTTTTTACAATTGGTCGAAGATACCCTGCAACAAGCGTGCTTGATAGAATTCTTAGGATGCACGATAATTGTCTGTCTTCTGGGATATTGTATAATAATGGTTCGTTATATTAAATTCGTAATATTAAATGTATATGTTTTTCGCAATCACTTACACATATCGATTAAAGACTCGTTGCATTTGCAGGAATGGGAGAACAGCAATCCGATAGCTATGTGCTCGTACTTTATAACAATTACATCACTGATGATCAACATGTTTATGTTCTGTTACACCGGTGAACAACTCACTGTCGAGGTATATTTGTTTGTGTTAAAAACTAAAGTTTTTTTACAGATGTGTCGTAGTATGATATTAATATCTGTTTGTATAAACAATAAATCTTGTGTTTTCACATCATTGTTGGAACAAACCGCTAAAATTTTACTAAGTAATATTAATATTAACTTGCTTTTATTAAATAAAATTAAATATATTTTATTTTTACAATATTTTATTTATTTGTTTTTAATTTTAAAAGTAATTTCTCCGCCACACACGTTATCTATATATTATAGTTTACTAAGAAAATTGCAAAAAAAACATTAATAACAGGCGGAGAGAGTGGCTACTACATCGTG
The DNA here is from genome assembly GCA_014825685.1 of Pseudomyrmex cubaensis. Classification (NCBI taxonomy): domain Eukaryota; kingdom Metazoa; phylum Arthropoda; class Insecta; order Hymenoptera; family Formicidae; genus Pseudomyrmex; species Pseudomyrmex cubaensis. The sequence goes on from QVOA01003079.1 coordinate 16,585, forward strand.
CGAGCTCGATTGGTATCGTCTTCCGGATAAGAAAGCGCGCGGAATTGTACTCGTGATGATCATGTCGAACTTACCCACAAAGATCACAGCCGGGAAAATTATGGATTTGTCGTTCAAGACGTACGGTGATGTAAGAAACACACATTTCGAACTAGCACATTCAACTGACTTGTCTAGAATTCTGCAACAAAAGTTTGCTACGATGTAAAAACTTGCAGTGTAAAATTTACTTACGCTATAATTATTTATCATAATTCGCTCAAAGCCTCTTTAAAATGATCATCGATTTGAAGTAAAAAAGATCATATTGGCAAATATAATTGCAGAAAATTGTGTTTTAGATCGTCAAAACAGCGGTGACATATTTTAATATGCTTCTGAAGGTAACGGATTAAGACGCAGATCAATTTCTGCAGAACGTTATTTCTGCTTTATATGAATATTTCTGTTATATATGTATCGTAAAACAGTGAAATAATATTGTGTACCACTTGTGATACACATGCATGCGTATGATATACATAGATGTATCTGATCTTATAAAAATTTGCATGGTGTGTACATAACATCTAAACATATTATATTCTCGATATGTCAAAAATATATTTCCCTTGTATAAAGAAAAACGCGAACATGTAAAGTTTTTTCTCTCTCGCAGAGCTGAAGGACACAATAATTGTATTAAATGTCCATAGACAACACACACACACACACATTCTATGTCTATTCTTGTTGACTTTTGTGAGTGTAGCACGCGAATAGATTCACGTATATTGTAGAATGTAAGTTAGACTATTATTGGTCAATGTTCGAAAGAACGAAATTGCAGGTTTTACCGAGAGGAACAAAGTTGCGACTCTAATCGTATCTCTCTAGTTTCGCTTGAAAAAGACACGTGGACAAACAAAACTATTGGCTTCTACTTGGAAACAATGCTGTTCCCCTCAGTAAGCAACTTGACTCGGGAACTTTGTTGCATTCGAAACCTTTTCCACACGCAACATCTGAATCTTTAAAACGCGCAAGCGCGATCAGGCAACAAGTTCATTTTATTGAATGTTTATCTCAGTTGTGATTTAGCTGGCGTTCGAATTTCATCACTGAAATTCGCGTATTTTCACTGCACGCGTGGTCATCATCTTTCATTCTTTGCGAAAACAGATGTCGCGTAACAAACATTATCAGGACGATATCATGTACATCACGTACTTGACACGCAACATTCTACAAGTGCTCGGAGTATGGCCGTCCTTCGGTGAGAGATCAATCGGCGAGAAAATGTGCAAGATTCTGTTAATTTTAATTTCGTACGCTCTTCTTTACTGCGTCCTGATTCCCGGCGCTCTCTTCTGGCTGTTCGAGAAGAGAATGCGCGTTAAAATTCAGACGACGCCTCTGCTCGTTTTCGGTTTCATGGCCATTGGCAAATATGTTAACTTAGTGTTGCGCGAGGATCAGGTCAAGAACTGCCTGAAGCATATCGAGGAAGATTGGAGAAACGTCAGAAGCGCGAACTCGCGCGATACGATGATGCAATACGCGAGGACCGGAAGACGCTTGATCACGCTTTGCGCGACTTTCATGTACAGCAGCGGGCTCTCCTTCCGATCGATCTTGCCGTTCGTCAAAGGAAAAATCGTCACGGCGCAGAACATCACGATCAAGCCCTTACCGTGTCCGGGATATTTTTTTTCCATCAACGCGCAAGTCAGTCCCATTTACGAGACGATTTTTGCGTTGCAGTTTGTATCGGGTTTGGTCACCTTCTCGATTACGACGGGCGTGTGCGGCCTCATGGTCGTTTTTGTGATGCACGCTTGCGGACAATTACGAATTCTGATGAGTCTGATGAGAAATCTCGTTAATCATCAACAGTGGCAGGAAAGACAGAACCTGAACAAAAAGCTAGCCGAGATGGTGGAACATCAGATAAGAATACGAAAGTAAGTTTGCGATAAAATTATGCGATTTTTTGATTAAATATATATTTTTATTGTTATAATTTTATAGAACAATTATTTGACCAATAAACATTATAATTTAAATTATAATTATAATTTTCTATTCCAAATAGGTATATATCAAACAGTTTGCTCTGTGTTATATTTTGAAAAATCAGAAGTTGTATCGATGTAATATCATCAACAATAATATATTTCAGTTTTTTGCGACTGGTGGAACATACTTTGCAACAAATATGTTTGATAGAATTGATGGGGTGTACAACAATCGTCTGCATTTTAGGATATTGCATAATAGTGGTTTGTAATTTTACTTTAATGATATAACCCATATAATACAGAACAAAACATTTCTTTCAATGTGTAATAAACAATCAAGAAGTGTGTTAGATATGTCACGTGATAATTTTACATTTTACAGCAAGTTTACACAATTAATGACGTACGCATGTAAACTTAACAATAGTTTTTTTTTAAAAAGTTCATCTGTTTATAGGAATCCGAGAACAGCAATGCAATAGCCATATGCAGTTATTTTATGTCGCTTACATCTATGATGATAAATATGTTCATGTTCTGTTACACCGGTGAACAGCTTACCATTCAGGTATCGCACTCTGGCAGATATGTACTACAATATGACATCCGATGACAAACGACAATATTGTTTTCTTTCTTTTGTTATTTTGTTCCCTTTTGCTATCTTTTTAATTTGTTTATCCGTGTTTTGCGTGAGAACCACAAAATAGTTATTATTCCAAACAGATGAAACATACTATTTTTCACGATTATTGAAGCACGAGAGGCGATAAGCGACGCATAGCAACAATAGTGTCAAGTGCTGGCTTTTTATCACAAAGGTAGACGCTCTCAATGATTTTTCGACAATGCATCAGCTCACACTTCAACTGTTGCCGCAATTTACGAGTTAGGTTTCTGCGTACTATTGCCACTTATTTGCTAGATATAATCCGGTGTAATAATTCCATTTATTTCCGAATCTGAAAAATGGATCGGTAAAAAGACATCTTTCAAAGCACCAATAAAGTCATCGATTGTCGCAAATGGCTATATTTTATTGGCGAGCTGTCGCACAAACAAAAAACTACGTGCGATAATGAGCCAGCATTTGACATTTGTTCTTCTAAAGGATCAAATTTGTCTACTACAAGAGATTTGTCTAACAAGAGAGAGTGCGAAACTACTGTCGCTATCTGTGCATCGTGGGATATTTATTTATTTCACGTATTGCTGAAATATTTGAAATATTGCGATTGTAAGTTTGTATGATAATATTTAACAGGCGGAAAAGGTAGCTAGTACATCGTGCGAGCTTGAATGGTATCGTCTTCCGGATAAGAAAGCGCGTGGAATTGTGCTGGTGATGATCATGTCAAACTTACCCACTAAGGTCACCGCCGGGAAAATCATGGACTTGTCGTACAAAACATATGGTGATGTAAGAACTTATTATATGTACTTACAAACGCACTCACATGCACACTTTTCCAAATCTTTGCATCAATGTTACTTTTTTTGTGAAATAGTTTTTTTGTCTTTTCAATAAATATTTATTATCATAATGTAAATAGACAAACTAGAATAATTTGCAAATTAAATAAACACAAATTGTATAATACTGTAGAATACTTTAATAACACAGATTTGATATATTTGTGTCAGTTGTGATTAGTAGCTTTTTATTACTATTACAATAATAAGCAAATTATTAAAAAAGTTAAAAGACAATTATTTACTTGTCGGCCGTTGTGTTTTAGGTTGTTAAGACAGCTGTGACATATTTTAATATGCTTCGAAATGTAACTGAATAAATTCTTCTGTTCTAATCAAAACTAAAACCGGACACAATGTTGATATTATACCATGTTAATGTATATACATCACTATATTAAAAAAATAAAAAAATATATATCAAAATATACAAGAATTATTCGCGAGTTTTACGTAAACAATCATATGTATAATTTTCTACTAAAATTTTTTTCTCACTAGTTCTTTAGAAAGAATTATGTTATTTCAGTTATCTACTTCACAAAAAAATTTTATAACCATCTTCTAGGTAATTAGACACATCGTCATTATTACTACTTTTCTATACAAAACCATTGTTCTTTTTTATTTGTTTTTCTTCTACTTTTTATCAGAAAAATTCAGAAATATGTATCCCTACACGTATCTCCCAATCTCTTCAAAAATCTTTCACCTATCTATCAGCCATTTTCTTGACGTGACATTTATTATTCTAAATATGGACTCGAATACACAAATAATATGTTATAAATAAAATGCAAAACTCGATATTAAAGCAACAATAAAAAAATAACATCTAAATACCTTCGTTTAGCTTCGGAAATTTCTGAATGTCTTTATTATATAATTTTTTTAAGCTCATATGTTCTACACGATTTCTCCATTATCTATCAGGGTCGCTTCTTTTTTCCTTTCTACAAGTGAACTCTTATCGATATATTGACCATATGATTGTATTAAAGCGAAATATTTGAAAAACAGCAATAAATTTCACAATTTCCAATTTCTATGCTGACATCTTTACGTAGTTATTATGAAACAAAAACACAACTAAAACTGTTCTTCTAAAATAAAGAGTAGAGATATCACTTTCAGAAAGTTTTCTTGATTTATAGCCTAATCAAATGCACATGAAAGTTTTATTCCTCGAGTTTTTTATACCTCTCACGCAATATAAAAATCTTCGACATGTGCATGCGCAGTTTGAGTTTATATCTTTCTCGACGACAGTTTCATTCTCAATTCAACGTTCGTCATGAACGTACAGCTCTACGTAACAAAGACACAGAATCGTAAAGCAGACTTCAAAAAAATAAACTATGTTTCGTATACACTAATGTATATACAAATAGCTTTGCTTATTATGGGTGCATCTCCGATTATCAAATACAGCACCAAGTTAATGAAATTTTGCAAAATATTTATTAATGTCTTTATTTATCTTATAATTGGATTTGTCTTAATAACAGCACTATTATACTTAACATTTTGTGAAAAGAAGGCTCAAAATCGTTTGAAAAAGTTACCACTGATAATAGTTCTTAGTATGGGTGTCTTGAAATATACTTATCTACTAATCAATCGAAGTAAACTCGAGTA
>QVOA01003080.1:0-45039 GCA_014825685.1 Pseudomyrmex cubaensis
ATATATATATATATATATATATATATATATATATATATATACGCTGTCCGGTATCGTGTGTATTAGTAATAAGGCACACATATGCATAAACATACATGACGCAGATATTGCATGTGAATATCCACGAAATACATACAAATTGTATCTATACTGCTGTATAAGTAACATTATTGTATGGTGTGTCGATGTTATTTAATCCGTGATCATTAAAGTCATCCTATCGTGCCGAGGAAATTATATATTGAGGATATTTACCGTGTTAAAAATTATCAAACCGGTACACACATACATACATACGTACACACATACACACTCTTACTCACTCACATCTCGAGAAAGGAGAAGTAATTTATAAATAGACTCGTCGATTATGTTAATCCTTAAAATTAACATAATCGATCGGAAATTATGCAAGATATACGGGGATATATACTCTATATTAGATTAGTGGACGAGCGTCGATGAGACAGCGCGATCGTGTTCGTCGTGTTTTCTTGAGCAAAATGATCCTCACTGTGAGAGCAAGCGTGTTGATCATGCACTCGCAGAGAGAAAGGGAGAATCGAAACGTGACGCGTCGATAATTACGAACAGACCACCCACACGGAAGAAAAGGGTAAATCGAGATACACGATCGACTCGTTGACCGCCACGTGCTCGGAAACCGCGACGACTATCGAATTCGCATTTGAACGACAAACCTTGAATCGAAACACCGGCGATGACTTCTGAGTATTGTGCGCGAAATGACTGAGATCTGATCGTCCAGAAAAAAAAAATCGATACAGTCACAGAAATTTAATGTGTTTGAATTGATAAAAATGAATCACACGCAAATCTAATTAGTAAAGTTTTTTAAAATGGTTTTAATAATTTCAAAGGAATTAATTAGATGTTCTTGCAAAATTTTATTATTGATATGGCCAAAACAATACTTATTTTGGGTAACAGAAGCGTTCAACAATAATCTTAATAAATTATTATAAAATAAATATTGTTGATAAATTTCTGTAAAGTTTTCTACCGAAACAAGAACAGAAAATCAATACTAATAATAAGATTGAGATTGAGGATAAAAAGTAGACAAATTTAGTGACAATTACACGATTACCTTTTTGGTCACGCGAGATTGATAAGAACAAAATGACAAGAGCAAAAGGTCGAGAACTCGTGAAGAACACGATGGCAAGTAAACCGACGCAATTTTTGTTTCAACACACGATAAACTCACACTTAAAGTCGTAAGCGTATTTTTACTGATCACTAGGAGGACAACGAATCAACAGGACGAGTCCTGTGCGGTGATTCGAACGGTGAAAAACCAATTGAAAAAATAATTGAAGGACGACTACATAGAGCAACGTCCGAGTAGTGTATCGCGTGCGTGTAGATTAGCATTGCACTTATCACTTATCGTAAAGTAAAAATCTGGTTTAAGTAATAAAAGTGACGCGGGAGAGGATAAAAAATTACACACATAAAATGCGAGTTCTATCTGTCATCGTTAATCACTAAAGATTATCAGAGTTTGAAATCCAAGTTTAAGCGAGTCAAAAAAAATAAAAAATAAAAAATAAAAAAAAAAAAAGAAGAAAAACCCACAAGAGTATATAAGTTTATAGTCTATAGCAGACATATATGAAGGAGTGTAGTACAATATATATGTTAACAAGAATGTGTATAAATATATAAAGAATAATAATATTTATCAAATAATATATATATAAAAATATATATAAATATATATAAAACTTTAACAATAATTATATAAATACAAACGCGCATATAAGTATACAGATCTGTAATTATTCCTATGTGATATGCAACGTACAGTCGTTGTGTACACGTTGAGGTGATCGTTGCGATCGAGCTCGTCAAAGAGCTAAACGCAATGGCCTAAAATGCTGTAATAGGCTTGCGAAAACAAAGCGTGAGGTTTGACTACGGCAGATCGACAAGCCGCTTAAATATATATGTGCTAACAAAAAGAAAGAAGCGCAATCGACAACAAGCATCGTAATGATCGATGTTCATTGCTCGTTAAAAAGATCTTTCTCTCATAGTAGTCGATAAAATGAAAAGTAAAAGTAGATAGTAGATTATTTGCGGAATGAAATGATAACGTCACACAAAGCATGTCGTATCTCTCTTGCCTACGTACCATAACGGGTATCACAGATAAAACGACGTACGAAGCGAAAATACACGATAAAATATTGGAGACCGATCGGGTAAGATTATAAACTTTGTTTTTTAATTTTTTTGTTTCGCGTAGCATCGATTTCTGGCGTGCTCTATTGACAGTAGCGCTTCTTCTTGTGTAAAATTTTTGTATTAGATTTTATCTATATCGGAACAAAAATGCGCGTCTCTTCAAGAAAAAAAAAAAAAAGAAACGGATTATAATATTAAGACTTTTTGATTATGTCACAATAAATATTTTTATTTGACTGACAAATTATTCAACATCTTTGCAATAACAACGATGTAATAATTATACAAACGCGGACGAAAATTATGATAAATATTTTATATTTCTGAAAAGTTTCACTAAAGAGAGCATGTGAAACGATTTCTTGGAGCGCCCAATTTTTGCGCGTTGCTCGTACTTCATCGAACAATATCAACAGAACAATAGCAATTGATAGCAATTAAAATGAATGCACTGATTATATTCCAAATAACAAAAAAAAAACAAAATATATATATATATATGAAATATATCAACCATTATATTCATCCTCCATTACTGTTGCCATAATAGATTATAAAAACGTTTTTTTTTTCCTAGTCATTATGATTGTTGTCATAAATCTTACTCTTAAAATACATGTGTTATAACAATAGATCACGACTATGAATGTCCATTATGTTACATATACATATATGTATAAATATAGATATATATGTATGTTACGTTTGCCATTGCGTGGACTTAGCGTTACCATAATATATTACGACATTAATGTGAAGTGCATAAGTAATTTTACTGCGGGATATTTTACCTGCGAGATGTTATAAATAGCAATTACCACAACACTGTTTATGGCAATGTTTTTTTTTCTAATTAACAATTGAGCAATACGCTCGAAAATATATACGACATTTCCGTTAATAATGACAAAAAACGAAAAATAATCGTACATTGTCCATATTATAATCGTTAATAAAATAAATCGCCAAACAGAACGCCAGACCTGTCACATATTAGTATGGGATGTCGTGTACTTGAAAGACGTCCCGATGTAGAACCTGTTATATTATTATTACGTTTAATGAACTGGTAAACTGAACTGTAATAATAAAAATATAAAAGAGCATAAAGTCGTGCGTGTATGTTGTAATTTCTTGTGTTAATCACCTTGATATATTACAGAATTCTCTTCATCACATATAATTTTATACCAACTGTGCCACACAATTAGCTCACTTTAAGTGTTACAAAAACAAATTTAATTTTTTTTATAAATTAAGTTGTGACATTTTAACCGACTTTAGCATTTTTACAATTTATTTGTAAAATATGTGTTGGAGAACACAATTACGGACGTATGAAATAATCACTTTCACAAGTAAATCAAGAACTAGCATAAAGATAAAGATTTGAGTAATATTAAAATTGTACATACATTACATAGACACATCTTGCGATGATTATCTCATCAAATAAAATGATTTAAAAAATCATCAATCAATCGGAATTTTTATGCGATATTTAGAACAACGATTTGTCAAGTTCTGTGTTGAGAGAACAATTTTTGTACATCCCCACACGGCTCATCTCGGCGCTAAAAGAAGTGTTTCGAGGATAATAAGACGTCGGAACTGTGTGAATTGTGGGCGCATACCAGCCGTAATCCATGGAAGTTTTGATGTAACAGGGATGAGGAGAACTGTCTTGGCCGTAACCTTTGAAAACTCCTGCGGAAATCAGATATTTAAGTTAACAATAAACGAATCATTTCACACGTTGACTGTGTTTAAAACTGCGCATAGCTTTATTAGTAAATCTTTTTTATAATACAAATAAAAGGAAGATTATAAGCCTCGGAACGACTGTCAAGTTTTACAGTTTAACTCAGTGTTGACACTTAATTACTTTCTTTTCTTTCTCTGCAATCTAGTATAAAAATTTAAATTTATTAGTTGCAGCTGTTAATATAATAAATCGTTAAAAGTGAAAATTGAGAATTACTACACACATACTGTGACAGTTTTTATAAACACATATTTCTTATATATTCTCAGACGTACATTTTGTAAATGTACGTCTCGCTTACAAATTCTAACCAATTTTTCGAGTCTATAAATCGATCTCCGTACAATCATACGGTGTCTGATACGCCTCATTGTAACACTGATAATGACCGCGGACAGTTGTGTAATCGTTCAATAACGAGCCGTTTATCTTGAATCCAGGATCTACGGTCACGTTTTTCATTCTCGCGAACACCGTCATATCCACGTAACGGAAGTCGTTGTTGTTCAAGAACAGATACAGCAAATTGTCCAGACCTAGGAAGATGTCGGACTTCAGCATCGTCAACTGATTGCCATTCAGCCAGAGTGAATTCAACGACTTCATGTGCCGAAAGATACCAGACGGAATTGTTCTCAGTCGATTCCTGCCCAGGTCGAGCTCGTTTATCTCACTGAGACCGCGAAACACGTCCGGCTGCAAGAACGAGATCTTATTGCGTGACAGATAGAGGAGATCTATGTGCGATAGCCCGTTGAACGCGCCGATCGGTATCTCCGCTATGTCGTTTGAGTCCAGGACCAGCGTTTCCAGCTCTCTGAGTCCTTTGAACATGTTTCTCTTCAACACCAGCTGGTTGTTGGTGATGTAGAGCTCGCGGAGCTCCGACAGGCCTTTCCACACGCCGGGTCGGAAGTCCGAGATGTTGTTGTAATCCAGTAGCAGTGTCTCTAGATCATTCAGTTTCGCGAAAGCACCCTCCTTCAAGTTGACGATCGTGTTATTTCTCAGGTCCAAATAAGTGAGTTGATCGAGAGCGGCAAAGTAATGTCGGCCGATATCCGACAGTCTGTTGTCACGAACGTAAAGAGCAGAAGAATTGCTGACCTCGGTGAAAGATTCTTTGGCAATATCAATAATTCCGAGGTTCTCCAAGTGGAGCTCGATGTCCTCGATTGTCTGAACGGCGTTGACGTCCTCGAAAGTGACGCTGCGAAGAACACCGGCCGTTTCCAGACAGACATACAGGTGGTTATAAACTTGACAGTCGGCGTCTTCCGTGAAAACATTCGCGACGTTGCCCAATAAGAGAAAATAAATAAGAAGGAGAAAGCACATGGTGTGCTCGGAGATTGGATGTACACTGACCTCGTGCGCGTTCGAAGTTTCTCAGAGTCAGTGTGGCTCGACGTTCGTGAGATATTATTATACGAGCATACATCAGCGATAAGTTTTTACACATACACACATACGGAATGACCTCTCGCGCTATCTTAGCTTGGTTATTAATTTACAAATTATCTGCACTGCGTAACACGGATATATCATTATCAATAATGTTCTAAAAAGTGTAAATAAAAACTTAGATAATTTACAGCTGCAACTAAGTAAACAAACACTTGGATAAAAGAATATTTTGCATGAAGCAGATTTAAATAATGAAAAATTTTCGATTTAGTACATTGCTTGCACAGTATAAATGTTTTTTTTTTTTGCAATTGTTCTTATATACTTGCCAGCAAATTATTTCTCTCATTAAAACAAGAACAGATTTCTAGTGTAATATGTATCATATAATGAGATTTACACTAACATATACACACACAAATTTAATCATAATAATATATGAACAAACCAATATAATAACAAAATTTATTTTCTATCTGTGTTTTAAAACTTTTAATATTAATAAATATAAATAATAAATATTTTCTATCAATGATGCTGGTTTCTGCGTTCTCCAACAAACAGCTGATGTATTTGCATATCGGAAAACAAAGAGAAATTATCAGTAATAAATAACAAAACCATATCGGGATCTCGCAGAACGTACGACGATAAAAGTTTTAGGCGCCACTCGGTCCATGTATAAATCACGTTCACATTATTTCAAGACGAGTTACTTGCTAAAGATTTATTGAAACGTGTATAAAAATGCTTGTGCAGAGATAAGATTCGACGAGAGCAGTGATCGACCGTGTTGGCTTATTAATAACTGAACATTATCATGCAAACCACTTGCGAGTTCTGAACCGGAATTATTTACATCGAAACAACATATATTCTTGTGCGACAAAAATTCTTATTATAAAGTACAATTAATCAATATTGTTAAAAAAACATTTTTTATTAGTAAGACTACTTACTTGGATATATAAATCTTGATGGAAGATTATAAGTTCGGTAAACCTCGTCAGTACGTGGATCAAGCGCGGACAAATTTTTGTTTTGATAATCTAGATAATTTTTTTTGTCACTGCACGAGCATGGTACAATGACCATTTTTTCAGTCTATTTATCTATTTATTTTAATACGGTACAGTTTTGAATTTTATATAACTCTCAAGAATTAATGCTACACCTTTAAATTCACTTTTGTTCAGTCAGAAGTCAGCCATGATTGTTCGGTTGCTGTAGAAACAATAAACATGATCGATTAAACTAACTGATGGAAATATATGATGTGTTTCCGAGATACGCATTTATTCAGTTAATGACATTAGTGCCAACCAATAGTATTTCTGCTAAAAAAAAAATGTAAGAGTTTGATACATTGAGAAACATAAATTATGTAAATAGCTTTTGACGAAATACAAAATGTTTTTAAAAAATTGTGTGTTGACAAAAAGTGTGTGATTTCACATGTAATATTTAAAACTTTAGAGATTTTATACATGTATATTAATAATAAAAATTACACATATGTATTATATTATAATTTACAATAATTGTACAATACATAATTATATATATATGTATATTTTATGTATTTATATGTTTAATATTTTTAAATTATTGAGCTAATTAAATTAATAGATTTAATTGTTCTTGTTTATATTAATTATAATCGTCGCGAATTATGATCTTTTTTGTGTATAAGATTTTGATATTTTTAAACTCTTACGTAAAAAAAAGAAAGAATCTCGCATGTATGAGAGTATCTTAGACTTCAATAAAAGTCGGTCATCAATAAAATCAAAAAATGTTAAGGCAAAGTGAAAGGTGTGCCACTCAGAAAAACAAATTAATTCCGAGAATTATTTTATAATACTTTTTTTCATATTCATGAAAGAGCTCTTTATAAGAGATGTGCGGTCCGCACAGCTTCAGTATCTTATAATCACGAATTACAGACACAATGGCTTCTCTAAGTTACACTATAACAATATTGGTGACAGTTATTACGCTTACGTGCGTAGCAGCGAGAGAATTTTACGACAGCAAATACGATCTTGTGGATGTCCTTAGTATATTAAATAACAAAGAAAAACGAACGGAATATTACAACTGTTTCATAGGTACAGCTCCTTGCAAAGATGATTCCTCCAAGTTCTTCAAAGGTATACTTATATATAATATTATGTTTACTTAATCACGAATCAGAGGCCTACATGGCGAATTAATGTCAAAAAAGCAAAGTTCACTGTTATAAACTAATATAAAATGAGTAATAAACTTTTTTGTTTTATTTTAATTGTAGAAATATTTCCCGAAGCTCTTACGACTCAATGCAAAAAATGTACACCACACCAAAACGAAGTTCTAAGAACAACAGTCGAGTGGTACTTAGAGCATGAGCCTTTAGCATGGGCTCTTCTCGTTGCAAAAATCGTAGAGGATTTGAGAAAGAAAAACATTAAAACTAGTCAATAATTATGCGTACTAAAAGCAGATAATATTGATTATTCGAGAAACACAATGCAAAATAAATTTAAGATTATAAAAATATGTGCACACTTGTTATCTATGTATACATATATATATACATACATTTTATTTCATATTTATACAATGTATTTTATGTAATACATATTATTATATATACACTTATTTTAAGGCAATATATACTCTATAATGTATTTTATTTTGTAATTTTATTTTTAAAATACTTAATTTTTTGTATGCTTAATGTAATATGTATAACTTTATTAATGTGACTTTTATGACGTCATACAATAATAACAACATATAGATTTAATTATTTTTGTTTATATTTGTTACAATTGTTAGAAATTATGATTTTTTTATATATAAGATATTGCAAAAAGTTGAAACTCGCGCTTGCAGACAAATATCTAATTAGTTGTACTAGAAGTTGTTATACGCAATAACAACTTCTTCTATACTTTTAATAAAAGAGTTTTATCTTTATCTAGAATTAAAATTTAATTTTGTTTAATTTATAGTAAGACCAATAATGTAAGTTGCATCGTTATGTCATAATAAATTACTGGGATAGTGTATAATGATAATTATTCTTACATTAGTTATGCAAATGTGACGAATAATAAATTAAAATTATGGTGAATAACAATATATACAATGTGTTATTGTATACTAATGCTTTTACAATCGAGTGGTACTTGGAACATAAGCCTTTAGAAAGAAAAACACCAAAACTAATCGATAATTATGCGTAATAAAAGCAGATAACGTCGATTATTCGAGAAACACAATGCAAAAGAATAAATGTGATAAAATTAGATAGATCTTATTGGCATAGAACGACCTTCAACAACGTACAAACATAGATGCACATGTAAGTATCAATATGCATTCACATTCTGTGTTCTGTTTATCATTGTAATTGATAATTTATTTCCTACATCAAATTGGTTTTTGTCTGTCTAACTTTTATGTATTTGAAAGAAGATTAATTGCACATGTGTTTTTTACTCTAAATAAAGATAATGCAAGATATATAAGATAGAAATATATATAAAATTTTTTTACTTAAAAAACAAGAGTCAGAATTACTTTTATTAAAGTATATGTATACATATATATGAAATGTTTTAATTTACATTGTCCCAAAGATAAGCATAGAAGGAAATGTGGTATCGAAATCGAGACCGCAATAATCGTGATAATTATTATATGCATCTGTGTTTATACATTGTTGGAAATCGTTCTATAATAACATTAATATAATTACACATTGTATATGATTTAATTTGATTTAACATTGTATATGGTTTATCTAATTTAATAAACCTGTGTTTATATAATTAATATTATATATTACACAAAATATTACGTAAAAATTGTAATTGAGAAACACTAAGAAAATTACGTAAAATTGCTATTAATTTGTTGAGAATTCTCTACATATAATTATATACACACGCACAAACTAAAAACTTTTCTCACAATTTTACAAATATTTTCTCATTTGTATCAAAGTTTCACTCACGGAAGTAAAAATTTATGCAAGCACAGATACGGGTCCCCTCTAACTCAGATTAGGGTCAACAGACTTACCAGGTAAGAGTGAGTATAACGAGACTTCCTAATATTTTATACATTCAAGCAAAGTTTACATTATCGCGTTTACTGATAAACAAATAGGCTTTTCTAACCATATGAAGGACAGTAGTGAAACACGGTGAACGTTAAACAACACGGACTATTATATAATATGTAAATAATAATATTTTACTGCTTAAAACATTTGACTTTAACATACGCATGTTACATTTTGTTTAAAACGTCAATATGTTGTTTAGTGTTTTTTTAACAAAATTTCACTATTGCCAAAAATTTTATTCAAATAATTATTGTACAAAAATATAAAAATATATTGTATACCGCTCGTCTCGGTAAAAATTGCAATGTATTGCAACATATCTGTAATGTACACGTGCTTTTAAATCTTCATGTAGAATAATACAAACATACAGTAGTATGGTGACAGGTAAATAAACGAGATTTATTCTAAAAGCTATGACGATGTCTTGTTTATTACGCGACATATTGTTTATGGTGCACCCAAATGCACAAAATAAAACTTTACGTTCTGTTTGTCACAGTTCCACCTCCATTAACAAAGTCGAACGACAACACGCCTGTAGGTATATGGACGTAATGAAGCGATTATCATCAACGGCACTTCCAGTTGCGGTCTGGCTACCAGAAAGGAATTACTCGCTCGTGATAAAAAGTCTGACGTGTGTGTGTGCATAAAGAAGAAATATTAAAATTGTGTCAACTTTCAGTATAGTGAAAAAAAGGTGTGAAAAAATATATTTTAGCTGTCGAGATTCGTTCGTTAGAATTTGCTAAAAGTTTGTAAAATTACATTTTCGTGAATAATATAGTGTCATATCTTATATGTCAACGTGAAAATAAATTGTGATTTAACAATTTTTACATATAAAAATATAGCAATTTAAGTTGTTGTTTTGCAGCGAAGTTTTTTTGTCGGTCTAGCAAACTGATATGTGACATTATTATTAATCACCATAATTAGAATACAAAATTACTCAGTTTTTTATTCTATCTTATCGTGCTGACAGCAAGATGTTTGTCTTAAGAACTTGTTAATAACTCACATATTACTAGCACGCGCACATGCACACATTTTTTACATTTGAAAAAGTTTTTGCACACATTCGTACGTATCAGCGACAGTTTGGCCGCGTTTTAAATTTTCATATTAGATTATATTTATTTACTGCATTTGTTTAGTTCAGATCTAGTAAAATATATATGAAAATAAAAAGCAGGATAAAAATATTACATAATTGCACACAACAATTATAGAGTATAAAGACACTTATCATTTATCATACGCGCACTTGTATCCTGTAAGTTTCAAAGTTATTTATCGGTGTATTCAGTTGCAACTGCAGTGTTCTATAATTATAACAGCGTTTCCCATATTAATATTCTTGTGTCGCTGTTTTCACGAATTTACATATGTTAAACGTAATGTGTGTCGCACTTCATATATAAATATTTGAAATCGCAGATGCGTAATAACTAATAACTGTCATTCGCGAGCATCTGTAAGAGAACCGATTAAGAATATTTGTTATAAAGCATGGCAAATATCTTAAACAATAAAAAAGTCTTTGATCGATGACCGAACTAAAAACGCAATCGTGAGAAATATAAATTTCGGTAAATAAAATATATAAACGATAGATGTAAAATAACCTGATATCTGTTATCGTAAATGTGAATAAAAATTGCAGAAGAAGTGTGTGTCGATGATCAATGGACGCTATGCATGCCACTGCAAACTGTTTCTCTGTTTGCGAGTTGAACTTGCTTGCGGCAAACACGACGACAAAGGCAACCGTAACCGAAGATTGATCGAATGCGCTTCACGCGGTGTACATCGTTTGCGGTGCGGCAAAATTCGCCGGTGTGACGGCTCCCGTGCGATGCGGGAAATCTGAGATTCGAAACAACGAGCGGCGGCGATCGACGGAATCGATCCGGCATTGCGGAGAATCGCGCGGCATCTTCAACAATGATTATGAGCTACAACGTGATGCCGTTCAAAAAGTACGCGGAAATCAGTTACCGCGTGAAATGCGTCGCGGTGGAGAACGAGCGGGTGTTCGGCGACATGTACGTTACTCAGCAGACACAGGATCTCGCACGTCGACCGAACGAGGATCCTTTTCCGGCGGTGTACAAAAGGCGGAGGCGCAATCTGATACATCAGACTCTCAAGGGACCGGATTTCATGGAGCTGAACAGCAAACGACCGACCGGAAGCGTCGGCGTTGCGAGTTCGCGCTGGCAAAAGCGCTCCAAGTCGATGGGGGATGAGTCAATCGCGTTTAATTACGGGAATGCCGGCAATCATGACGCGGCTATCAAGAGGCCCAAGGTAAACGCTCCTACAATTCGTTGCGACTCGAGATTAATCGATACTCCGGGAGTTTGAGTTCTCGAGATGGCAACATAAAGAAGAACTTTAGTTTGAATCGAGTCTACTTGCTCTGGAGATCGTTGCGACATCAGCATGTAAAAGTCGTAGAAGTTGATCCATGTAGTTATTCGAAGTTGATTATAAAGCTCCAAAGTTCCTCGAGAAATATTCCCAATCTTATATGATGATAAAATTCGAGATTATGTAGCACACATATATAACTAGATGTTGGACATGTAACTAGATATTTAAACTATTTAAATTATTTTATAAAAATTTTTTATAAAAACTTCAGTCAGTTCTCGACAAATCCGATTGAACTTTTTTGTTTTTCTATTTTCTAATACGGTAAGTGAGCCAAATGCTATAAAAATGTATAGACACCGGATTTAAAGCGTATACACATACACGTCATGAAACTTACAGAACAAAGCCGCTACCAGGAAACGAATAGTAGAAGTAGTTAATGTCGAGATAACGGTAGAATGACAGAACAAGTTAACTTTTTTTTTCTCTACGTAAATTCGCACAATTTGATGTGTCGAGAGTATTCTTTCATACTCACGCGATCTTTCCTCGTCCTCTCTTCCTGAAAGAAACAGTCTGAATACGGCGTTTAATGATTTTAGACATATCCACCACCTATGCGCTATTCACCGCCGAAGAAAGAAGCCGTGATTACCTCGCTGGTGGATCAACTATTGCTGGACATTTATGGCATTCCGATGGGCGACAAGGGACGTTCAGAAAGCGATTCAACGGCATCGTCATTGAAACCACGCCCACAGCATCAATATCAGCAGAAAACTCGTCTCCTATTGAAAAGTAAGACAATTCAATACGAGCTGGCGATAAACAGGCGCGCTGCGGAAAAATAGGCGCGCGCATGAAAGCTCACATCCATCTTAACGATTGAAAGTTCAGTTAATAAGCAACCTATTGTGACGATCCATTTAACTTTATATAAAGATCTCTTTTACAAGCATAGTGAGAAATGACAACGCGTGATTTTTCTCATCGTGACAAGTCTTCAAAAAGAGTCTATCTTGATTAGAGATTATACAATTTTTTAATTTATATTGACGGTCTAAATACACATTCAAATTGATTTGTAAGCGTTTATTATAATTTTCGCTTCTTTCTAATAACGCCATTATATTCTCCTACTTATCGGTTTTACAGATTTTTCGATATCCGCGCGCAAATCTTTGTTTGACTCTATAAATAATGCAACAGCTTGCAACCGGTTGCCACGATATAACGTGCACGTTTAATATCGCGATATACTAGGCTTTTGTGCTTTTTCGTGCTTTCGGGATTTACCGTATTTCAACTAACGAGATCGCACGTTGACAACAAAAAAGCTTATGTGTATACATGTGTATTTACGCGTGTAAACAGAACCAATACAGTGAAACCGTTGTTAAATTCTTTACTATTTTGTTCACTGTTTTATTTTCAATTGTCATCGTTTGTTTACCAATATTACCTTAATTGTTAAACTAATCTACTAATTAAAAAAACCCTTGAAAAATTGAATGATATTTTAATACAGGAAAAGATGAACTGCAGATTCTGCTCTCGACTCTTCACGACCACATTATTCATACAGGCGGTCTGCTTATTCGTCAGCTGCGACGAAAGGATTATCTCACTGCCAAACGTGATAAACAGTGCGATATCATGACGGCCTATCTACAAGCACACAGCGCGAAACGATGTGAGTACACGCACTACTTTCAAACACTTTCGCGTTAATGTTTCGAGCTGTGTGAAACATTCAACGTTAATCGCTTTATTATATCGCGAGTATTAAACTTTTTCATTATTCCATATTTTATCGTCACGTTCATGGCTTATAAATAATTTATGCAAATAATTTATTATTATTATTATGCAAAATATTAATTAATAACTTGTTTAAATCGTTATGATTGTTTGTTATAAACACACTCGTGCAAGATTAATTGATGTACATTTACAATAATCGATATTCGAGTGAAAACAAGATTTTAAATGGCTTCTTTTGCGTTTGTTTATATTTTTATACAAAAAACAGTTTAACATTGTTGAAGAGAAAATGTACTGGTATCAAATGTTGTTTTAAGCGATTTTCTTGAGAAAACTTTTTGCAGTTTTTGGATATAAAGAGCCACTTGATGGCTTTCGAAAATACTGCGCGCAATAAAAATTTATGGCACACAGCGCGCTAATGGCAGTTCTGGGAAAAAGAGCTTACTATCCGTGCGGAAAGTTTTATGAAAATTGTGAAACGATGCATTGCTAAGACGTTTTGTATATTTTATAAATGCGCTATAAAAACCTGTAGGTTTTACGATTTACGCTCGAAATGCGTGCCGAAAGAAAGATATCGTATATAAATATTTAACGGAATAAGATACAAATGATATAATGGTATAGCGATAAAGTAAGAAATGTTGGTCTTGTTCGCGGTTGTAGCATCTACGATTCGTTGAATGCGAATAATTGCACACACGTTGCAACAAATAAATTTTAATTTAATAGTCACGAGACAAAAATAGTTATATATGACTTTTATCGATCAGACATAAGTTTTCAAATCTTTAGGGATTAAAGCAATTTAGTTAGAAGTTTATTACTTATATTATTGTAGTTCGTGTATGTCTCAGAACAATAATCACACGATCAAAATAATGCTTAAGTGTCTGATCCTCACTCTTCAGACCTGAGATTAAAGGATAAAAAGGATAAAGGAAGTTTAATTGATTCCTCTTAGGGTTACAATATTTTTCAACACTCCACTTCTATATCCACGATCCATTTATATCCACGATCCATTCGGCCCGATTCAGTTCGCTTTTCAATCGATAATATATTTTCTTCCTCTCTTGTATTATCGTCGTTTATATTATTGTAAACGACAAGTTACAAAAGTAGAAATTCACCTAAAATACAGAGAGACGTAAGCGTTTTTACACATGAAAATGCATAAATAATGTCTTAATGATACCTTAACGATGTAGGTTAATCGCCGTTTTATTAAACCTTTGAGACGATCTCTTCAAGATTGTTTGGAACATCGTCGAAGAAGTCGCGACATCGTGTTTCGCGGCCGCGAACAAACGAGCTTTCATATGCGACGATGCGGTGATCAATAATTAGACTTTGCCGCGTCCGGCGCGGCGGCGCGAGACACGCATGCTCCGCATACGAGCGGCGCGAGCGAAGTTCCGACGTGGCATCATTGATAAAGTTTTCGATGCTGTTGCGCCCGTGGGCGCCGAGTATACGCGCAACTTTTCTCATCGTTCTTTGCGCGAGTTAGCACCGTTTAGCCGGTGCGATGAACTCAGGGGATGAACTCCACGATGAGCGCACGTGACAGCAGACGGTGTACTTGGACCGCAAAGAGACAGTTTTATCGTAGGCGGCCGTCTTTCACTTTGGAAAACTTTGCGTCGTCACGTTCGTTTCTTCCCACAAACACGTAGTTGACGCGTATTCAGAGATACGCGTTAGCGCCAATTATGGATTACTTAACTCAATCAAGAGAAACTTCTATGTATGCAAATGTATTAAATAAATGTAAAATTCTATTATATCACAATTACGTAAATGAAATTTCACTTGAATTCATTTGATGAAATTTTATTACGTAATTGTGATAGTGCAAATTCATTACGATATAAAATATTAATGTCATATTACGACGGATATTTAACAAGTTAAAAAAGTAATTATTATACCTCGTATCGCGAGAACACGATTGTTTTTTAATCAGAACGATTTTTATAATATACGATTTTATTATTAATTTTTGTAAATAAAAAGAAAAGATGTGATATCAATTGCGTCAATTAACGAATCCACACATAATCTTGACGTGTGTTAGTTTTAGCGATTGATATCTTCACTACAAATCGTTCTGCTGCTGTATATAATGTCTCTGATTTATTGATCTCACATATTTTTGAACACCCCACTTCTCTTTGTGCTGGATAAGATAGATTCGATACCCCGAATCCACCGCGCGAATATTACCGGTGAACTTTCCGTGTCATTAACCCGGTAAAGCCAAAAGCCCACAACGAACGTCCTCGCACAGAATGATCGTGTAATAAGTTACGCGATGCGGAAACTCGTTGATGATCGAAACGATTATTACAAATTGCCTGAATTCATAATGCAGCACTTATAACAGTACATTGCCCGCGATCGTACGCTCTTTGTCACACAGATTTGTTAAAATAAAGAATTTACGTTGTTCGTGGCATCAATTGCGCTATTGTTTATCTTCTCAAATGTACAAAAATTTTGTTCACAATGTGCGCACGATACGTACATTAATATTTGCAAAAGTATTTTTGCCAAAATATTCTTGAAGTATACAATTCATAGTTCAAACATTTCTTTGTTCTTTAATTATCTGCGTATAGCCGAGAAGGTGAAATTTGTGCGGATGATTAAGCGAAAAAGCTACGCGATATAACAGATGTCGGAGCTTTAATTTCTTATAAACGGTGCTGACTATTTCGAGTGACCCACAAAGCAATAAAATCAATGAGAAATCCTCGCATCCCGCGAATAGTCTCATCAATAAATATATTATCTCATTATCAACAATAAATTATTTTTTATGATCTTTCGAAAAGCTAAACTAAGAGCTTAATAATTTTATTCATTTTAAAAAAATAAACTACATAAATAACATTTCCAATTAACCGTGCATCTAATTGTTTCATCTTGAATGTATGTACATATTTCCAAATATTGTATTTATCCTGCAATTTTAATTCTGACAAATAATTTGTCAATTTTTGAGAGATGCGTGATTTTGCGTACACGAACGAGAACGATACAACGAAGTTCTTATAATAACATGAGACCTTGAAGATTTAATCCTCACGTTCACTTGATCCAATAATCTCTCCAAACCACGTACGTTATACATTAGATAAACTCGCGTTACCGTGTTCCACTTAATCGAGGCCTGTAATCATTAATCTTCTTACGGATAAACTATTCATAGTAATAAAACTGTGTAAATGCTTGGGACCCAACCGTACCATATGTTGGTATTTATTATGCAGTGAAAATATGAAAATATGGAAAAATGGAGCACGTTGTGACATCGAATATTAATTTCTTTGACTGTCGATTAGATAACAATGCTGCCGGTTCAGAAAAAATCAAGTGCGAAATCGTAAATTGATCAATTTAATTAATTATCGGTTATCGATAACATCAAGATAATTAGAATATAAAATTGTACGAATTGTAACATCACTTTTCAAGATATCATCACTTTTACAGAATTATCAAGATGTAAAACACAATATTACACAAGACATCGCAAATATGTATTTATCATACATTAGCTTGTAATGCTGTAAATTTCTCCTCTCTTTTGTGCAATCGGATTTAATATTTAAACATCTCACGCGTTAATCCAGAAATGCGCTTAGTTTTCACGTACGCGCGATGCAAAAACATATGTCAAATAAAAAATTTCAAATATTAAAAAAATTTGATGCAACACCACGTTTGTATTTAAAACAAGCCGAGATTCAAGCTTTCTTCTTCTGCGAAGTTTTTGAGAAATATGCACCCCCATCGTTCGTAAGTGAACAAATTTCAAACTTCTCACGTATTTCTCTCGGAATGATAAGATGCGCGGGGGTAAAATTATGCACACAGTGGGGAGAAGTTGTGGAAAAACGGAGTAGCGCATGCGTTGTAACAAGGGTGGCACCACGTAGAGTCGCTACGGCCACTACGGGGCTGGAACAGCGATTTGTGGAACAACGAAGGCAGTAGTGCCTACTGCAGGGTTCCACGAGGAGGCAAGCCACCCCTCGTGGCAACCCTCTCACATCGCGAGAGCTTGTGCGCGCGCGCACGTCACTTCATCCGTTATCGTTTCAGCTGACTCGACGCACTCGTCGCACGAAGACGCTCTTCCGGAGCACACAGCTGTCTCGGAGCTACCTTGTCGCGACGCCGACATTGCGATATTTTTGCGATACTCGCGAATTAAGAACGTTGGAAATCTCTTCTATCTGAGAAGAGCTTGAGTCCGGATTTTTCCGACGATACGGTGGAAAACTGTGCCGCTGGATACAGCGTGCACGTTCGGGGTCGTTCGCTCGTGCTGCATACGTGCTTCAATAGTACGCGCACCAATGTGCATCGAGGTGGTGTTGTGCTGCATGATCGACGACGAAGACGACTGCCCGATAGCACGTTGTCAATTCTCGTGGTAAAGATGGTACGATACGATAACATGCCAAGTCTGTTCTGTCCGAGTGTCAAAATACTGCGTTTGTTTAATGTCCCTTCTCGCGAGCAAGTAAGTACGCGATTCAGCGATGGATCAAGTCGCGGTTGGTGCATTGTGAACAACGCTGGAATGCACGTTTAAATCACGGTCGCGCGTCACAAGAGAGAAATGCGTGTGTGCGCATATTTATGTACATCTCTTAAATGGAAAATATCTCGCAAATAATTAATCAGTCAATTTGCGAAAATTAATTTGCTTTTGTAAACAACAAATTTATTTTTTTATGTATTCTGCAGCAACGAGTTTTCACAAATTAGAAAAGACCAACAAAAAAAAATGTATGATTAAAACGAGAGTAGAGGAAAAGTAGGTGAAATTGTTTCGCGTGACGCATTTAACGTTCAAACCACGCATTTAGTGAGAAAACATTTACCTGCAAGTTTTATGTTAAACAATACGTATGAAACATAAAATAAATACGTAAAACACAATAAATAAATATAAAGATCGATTTTTCTTTCAAGTGTGTTGTTAAAAGTAGCACATAAATTGTTGGTTTTTCTGTATATGTATCGATTCTCGTTTTTTTTTTTTTTTTTTTTTTTGTCAAACGTTTATACGATATGAATTGATTGGTACAACTTTCCGATACTTCATCGAGAAAACACGAAAAGCCGAACTTGTCGAAAGTCGCGATCAATCAATGTGCGCCT
Source organism: Pseudomyrmex cubaensis (assembly GCA_014825685.1). NCBI lineage: Eukaryota > Metazoa > Arthropoda > Insecta > Hymenoptera > Formicidae > Pseudomyrmex > Pseudomyrmex cubaensis. Next base: position 18,840 of record QVOA01003080.1, read on the forward strand.
CTTCGGATTTCCGAAGGGACATTAAACAGACCGGGAGTCGGGAATTCCTCAAAGTTCGATTCTTCGTATCGTCTCAAGCTAATAAGAAATTTGACATAGCTACAACGATTAATAAATAATCACTTATATCTCGATAAGCTTCGACAATTGATACACTTACGTTCAACTTTTACGAATCGAAAAGATTTTATCTTTAAGAGAGAGACGCTTATAATTATTTTACTATTCGCGTTCAAGTATCAAAAACAGAAATATCACGTAAATGACAAACGCTCGGACATAAATTTAAATCGTAAAGTGATAAACTAAGTGATGCAATGCATCTTCTTAATTGCATTGTAATCGACTAGTCGCGCGATCGGATTACTACCCCAGCATTTTATCGGTTTCATCAACCACTGGCGAGCTAAAAAAATCGATTCTGTTATCAGCTTTGGCCACTCTTATCGGCGTTATCTGCATTTTACCGCGGACAAAAACTGACGGAGTTTAACATGAGCCAGTGTAACGTGTACATGATGTGGTTTGCACATTGATGCAATGTAATTAACAAATCACGTATTTGATGTTCCAAATAATGAGACTATATGGAGCAACTATCGGCGATCTATAAAGAGCGGAAGCGAGAGAGGGAGAGAAAGAGACAGTCGTGTTATACGCGTAAATACAGTGCGTTGATATCTACATTGTGTTACTTGTAACAGGTGGTACAGCTGTATATATATACATATGGCGTAGAAAGAACAGCGAGGAATGTTCTCGTATACTGAATTTTCACCAGAATGCACATTTTATTTGACACAGAGTTAGGAAAAAAAAACATGTTAAATAGCATAATAATTTTTAGGTTGTTTTAGCGTTTTATATTATCATTTAATTACGCATTCACACCAAAATAGCAATGCTGCTATAATTAGTGTAAACGTAATAATTACACAACTTTTTTTCAAATTTCTCATGTGAATTTAACGTCAAGTAAATTTTTTTTCGCCAAGTACAGTGTTTCGCGATTAAGCCGACCGTTCGACCGGTTTTTCAGAGTCATAATAAAAATAAGGTACATTCGAAGAGAACATCGCAATCCGTTGCGTGTAAAAAGAATATTGCGAGAATAAACCGAGGGACGGCCGATCATGAATCACGAGAACGGTTGAAAGCAGCGTGTGCGCGATATAACGAGAGGCAGAAGAGATGAAAGTGAAACGATGAAGAAGAGAGAGTGGCGCTTCTAATTGGAGAATGAACGGATTTTTCAACTCCCTCAAAAATTTCGCGTCCGGTGCTACCGGCTCTACTTCGAAATACGAAGAGCTGGAAGGTGAAGCGACAAATATCTGCAAATCCATCTCGCATGCTGTACTATCCGCTTGTGTGTGTTGCATGTGTACAACTTAAAGTTTTCAGTAAACCACTTATATGTACGTACCTATAAGCTACTCGAGAGCTAACTATTCGCAAATTACATTTTGTCGAATGCTTCTGCAAAACATATATCTATAGAATAATATTAATCTGATGTGCGTTGAGTGCATCGCGAGTTTAAAGTACTTTGTTTTTTTTTTTTTTTTTTTTTTTTTTAAAGAAGAAGAGAAGCTTACTTTTTTTTTAGTTGCCGTTGCAGGTAATTTTCCTTTGTGCAAGAAAGAATAATTTCATGTAAAAAGTTCGAGAAAATATGAGAAGATGGCAATATCTTATATCACCTAATGAGAGAGGTCTAGTTTAATGTAGTTAAAACTTTTAAAATACAAGTAGAATACTTTAATTATTATCCCTTACTTACTTTATTATTTTAATGCAACTTCATAAATTGATGTTGTAGATTAATGGCGGGTATAAAATATTAAATTACTTATTCAAGTCTGTTATAAAATCTAAAGTTCTACGCACAACTTTGTGTAAAAATAAAAACAAATTCTGGTTTTAAATCTCTATTCATGTGCAAACTATTGAATTAAGTTACGCGAACCCGCAGCATTCGCCGTAAAATTTTCATGATGCATCCAACTCGTGATTAAAATTTAAACGTTCTATGTTGTTTGTCAACGTTGAAGCACATATAAAATTTAGTGGCATGGCACATTTAATCTGTTAGCATTACGACAGACATTGCATCCCTGTGCTATCCCTGTTCTATCATAGCAATAAAATTTACGACGATGTAACTGCGTTCTTACGTGTCATTTGTAAGACACTCGGAGTTGAGTTAGCATGAATTGTAACGAGCGTACATTCGAATCAATTTCATAGAGAACATCTGTCTGGGGAAATTGTTGTACAATGTAGAAGAGCTTTCTGTTTATCTTCTCTGCAGCAAATATTTTGTTTTGTTACTTTGCGCAATTTTCCAATATGGCAAATAAACAAAAAACATAACGTTACGCACACGTGGAAATTTAAATCTCTTAGCAAAATATACATATGTATTCGATAGGCAAATATACAAATTTGTTATAAGAGAAATAAAAATTATATCGAATTTACGTACCGATGCGTAATATACCGGTGCGATAGCTGACTGTTGGTTTATTCAGTCATTAATAGAATTCCATCGTGATCTCTTGTTGCATTGATTCGTTTGTGTAATATTGGATATCGTCAATACACGTCTCATAGAGCACGTGTCACTTTTGCTTATGTGACCGCAGTATGGTAAAACTGATTACTCCGAGAATATATTTACCCAAACGATTATTTCTACTCAATTATCCTGGCAATTCCTTTGCAAGGGTTGTCATGGAAACGATCATGCAACGACCCTTCTATTAAATGGCAAGAGCGATCAAGCTTTGCAATCGCGTCAGTCGTTCGTATACAACCGAAGAAGAATGACTTCAATGTCTTTTAACTATGAAAAAAATAAAAAATAAAAAATCGTTTTCAAATTGTTATTCAAGTCGAGCATTAGTGCACGTGTGTTAAATTTGTTTGAGTCAAATAAGTGTTTTTAAGTACTTCTTTGAGTTAAATATGTATGCAAGTGTTTCCGCTTTGTGTGTGACAACGTAAAGCATTTACTATGCAAAATATATGGGCAACGTGTAAAAAAAATTAGCAAAAAGACGTTATGTGTCATTGTAAATACGTGCAGTAAAACTATTCTAATAGAGATAAGATAGAGATATTTTATAAACATTTTTTCAAATTTCAGTCGAAGATACAAAAATGAGGTTTAGTTTGACTCCGCAACCGGGTGAAAGTGGTTTTATACAATGGTTAGATGCAATGAAAATGGTTGCAAGACTACAAGGAGGGATACCGCCAGAATTTCGGAAAAGGGTGAGTGTTTTGCGATTGAGCAGATCTAGGAGCAGTAGATAATTAAAACTATCAATATCTCTTTTCTTGAAAATTTATCAAATTCTTCGTTAAAATAAATGTAAACAAACTATTGATGTTTTCCTACAGTTATGGTTGACGTTAGCAGAACGTCATCTGGAACAACGCGGTGTAGATTGGAAGCAGGCTGAGAAGGTCTGTTTTAACGAATGGAGTAATCCTGATGATGAAGAACTTGGCATACAAATCGTGAAAGTAGGTGCCTACAGTAGTGTCTAGATACGTACAGTCGGACAGTTTGCTTTAGCTTCAGAACTTTGCAAATAATTACATCTGTTGGGGTGCATGGAAGTTCTGTCCTACGCAATGTTTTAACAGATGTCATCGTCAAACTCTGTATATTTTTTTTTGATAACGTTTTTATTTATCTTTTCTTGTTTTTTTTTTTTTTTTTTTTTTTTTTTTTTTTTTTTTTTCTTTCCTTTGACATTATTTTCAACAATACGCACTGTTCGTTATGCTATGTGCAAAGTAAAAGGCGACCTGATTAATTTAAGAGACGTCTCTAAACATGCAACGCCAAGAAGCGTATTTGCTGAGACAGCGGCGCATTTATTTCGAAGCGTCTTTTGCTATTCTTAACATGAAAACGTCGAGTTGACAAACATAACTCCAAACTGAATAAATAAATGACTTAATTAAACGGAATAAAGTAAAAGAAGCGAAAAATTAGTTGCTGCGTGTAATCTATATCAATGCAAATATCGTGCACAATTAAAACGAGTTGTCGTTCTTTCTAAAAATAGCAATCTGATATTTATTCCAAGATACTTATTCTAAGATACGATTTTATCAGCTTCGCATATATATTTAGAAATAGTAACCTTAATTATTATTAATGCTCGATTAAGCCCGGATCGTTCATCATTATAATGACGAGTAATCATCCTTATCGGTTGCGTCTGCAATTTAAGTCCACCTACATAGATTGCATTATAACGGGAATTTTCCCGAAGAGTGACATTTACAGTTTCTCGTTCCTTTTTCGTCGGTTTATTTTTAGCACTTTAACGGTATACGTAATAGTAGATTGTTCTCCTATTTATTCGCAATTCCATTTAGAAAAGAAACTCGAGATATGTATACATGTATGAAAATGGAAGATATGGTGAGAAAATGAATTGCGTATATAGAAAAACAAACAATTGCGTTGATTTTTCTGGATGACCAGTAAAACTCGTTCGTTCAATAAAACTCGAAATGTCAATTTCGGTTCATTCGTTGATGTAAAGAAAATATTATTATACGATTCGCAGGACTTGCACAGAACAGGCTGCAGCCTGTTCTGCGGTGCTGCTGGCCGGGACAATCAAGCGGTGCTCCGTCGTGTCCTTCTCGGTTTCGCTCGTTGGAACAAATCCGTGGGTTATTGCCAAGGCTTAAATGTTCTGGCTGCTCTCGTCCTGCAAGTGATGGATCGCGCGGAGTCCTCAGCTGTGAAAGTGATGATATATCTAATAGAAGGTGTTTTACCAGAAGGTTATTTTGCTGATAATCTGCGAGGTCTCTCCGTGGACATGGCGGTGTTTCGGGATCTTCTACGCTCGAGGCTGCCGAAGTTGTCCAAGCATCTCGAGGCACTTCAGAGTGACGCAAAGGATAAAGCGACGGGTGAGTTGAATTGCCAAAACAAAAACGAGATGAGAAGCGCTAGAAATACAGAGTCGTGCGACAATAAGAAGATTGTGTGTTATTTCCAAAAATTGAAGTGTGTGTAATTGTGCAAATGTCTACTAAGTTTGAAATGTAAAGAGACTCTATTCTCGTTTTCGAGAAACTAATATAAAACACTTTTGTTCTCAAAATAAATATTTAATTCTTCTTCACATAAATATTTTAGAGCGGAAATTTTTGAAAATGTCTGTGGAACAGTTCAGATTGGAGCTTGATTCCGTTTATAGAGACGTCGCATCTAATTAAAACTCGTTAAAACACGAAGAGCTAATTTACTGCAGTACCGATAATCTCTCCGACTAATTTAATTAAATTTGATCTCATTGTTCCTATCTCATTTCTTCCGATTATTACGGCAAATGATTTTCGCTTTTTCAGGAAGCAGTTACGAACCTCCGCTCACGAATGTGTTCACCATGCAATGGTTCCTTACGCTCTTCTGTCACTGCTTGCCGCAGGAGGCGGTGCTTCGTGTTTGGGATCTGATATTCCTCGAAGGTGATGAAGTGCTCCTTAGAACGGCACTTGCTATCTGGGAAGGCCTCTCGGAGTAAGTGTGAAATAATTTCAATTAAGTTTATTATCGTAATTACGCATAACAGAAGAGACTCCACGAGAGACTGTGTTTTTCTTCAATTTATTTTATATGCCACGAGTAACTGGAATAATTAATTGTGTTTCCAGTCGCATAATGACCGTAACGTCGGCGGACGAGTTTTACAGCATAATGGGAGTGCTTACGCGAGAGATGCTAGAATTCACCGACACAAACAATCTCATAAAGGTTGACTGCTATAATTCATATTTGCGTTTGATAACGCAATCCAACCGGAAAATTGCGCATTAGAGACATTTCTTGTTTTCGTACATTACTCCCCATTACCATATTAGCTATTATTCTCTATGGATTCACGTGATACATAATTCATTTATTAATTATCTCGCGATAGAACATTGTCAGCATGGGACCGTTACATGGCGTGACGAGTTTGAGAGAAAAACATCGGTATAATATCACCCCATGGGCTCGAAAACTGAGCGACGACGATGACAGCGAAACGGAGGAGGATGAGAGATTGGCGGTGGCGGCTGCTATGTTCAACATGGCTCAACGTATAAAGAAAGGTGATTGTTGTGTTGCGTCATAAGAAAGAATTCCGTGAGTAATTACTTGATATATTGTAAGAGACAGTGATAAAACGCGAAAAAACAGAAAAGGTTTTTAATATCTGGCGAGAGTTATCCAGCGGGATAAATCAAGATGATTAATTATTTACAATTGACGCGCGGGGGGAGAAAATAAGAAAGATTACCTACTATACTGTATTAAGACATCGAGCGTCTTGACGCTTGTTGAAAGAAATGATGAATTTCAGATCGCCTACCATCCACAATAGGAGCGTTACAAGCAATGGCACCCAGCAGCGATCGAGAACGCCTTGCTCTGGATATTACTACGCTGAAACAGCAATATGCAAAACTACGAGAACGGCAGCGGCAAGCACACATAATACTCTCCGGTAATGGCAAATGAGTAGGAAGAAAAGCGGTCTTTACATAATCTCGCATAATAGCGAAGTGTAAATATTCAATAAGACAGATACCTTTTGAAATACGAGAAATGAAAGGTTTTTTAAGTAAAGAAATTTGAAGTATGTACGTTTTTTTGTTATGTTCTTTTTTTTTATTATTTTTCAGAGAAATTAAATTTATTTTTCAAAATTATCAAAAATCACACGTTCGGACATTTATATGTTTTAATATGTAATATATGTTTAATTATGCATTGTGTTCATGCATAGTTTGTGACTGAACGTAGAAGGAATAAATTGTCATGAAATTATACATCACTCGATCTAGAACGCACATATTATAATGCAATATGCATATCATGTTATAACAATGCTCTTACGCCAATCCTTCTAGTGTCAATATTATTATAAATTAGTGAAACGCGACTGTGTGTAACGTCATATGGAAAATTGGACGTTGCTCATCTTTAAAATCAAACCTCGTCACGTGCGTTGGGATTTGATGATATTACCGAGCACCGGCACATCGCAACACTTTGCCGTTCTGCTCACCGCTATAATCTAGTCCATATATTCATGAATGAACCGCGTCGAACTTATGTCCACATTTACGACTTTAGATGCTATCGTCACGTATTTCGTTCCGAGCAGAAATGCACGATAACAACGTGACCTTTCGAGATGTTGTGACCTATCACGTAAAAACGCGGTTTCCAACCATACGTGATTCGCTTCAGTTTGAAGTAGCCGCTTCGAACTGTTTTCTGATAGACGAATAAAATCTATATGGCCATATTTACATTTGATTGACGTCAATAAAAAACTTTGAAACGGATATAAAATTTTCAAGCATAATAGCATAAACAAGGATGTTTTCCGTATAAAACAAGAATGTTTTTCAAAATCTTTTTTATTTTTTAATCGACTTCTTATATTCTGATGCAGCCGCGTGCGCGAGACAGACCATGGTACCTCCACCCACTTCCACAGCTATGAATCATCTGTTAGTGGGCAAAAATGCCCTTGTAAGTGGAAAAAATCGACCATTGAGTTTGCCGTCTGCCACTGTCACGTCAAAATTACGGCCAGCAGCTCTACACAGCCCAAGAGGCCAAAATCGCAGGGAAAGGCAAGGTGTTACGCTTCACTGGAAAGACGCGAAAAGGCCGAAGCAAAGAGCCGGCGATGCTGGTGGTAAGTGTAATTAATGTTTCAAAACTTTATTAGAATAGAATTTTTTCAATATTTACAAATTATTTCTCTATTTCTCTTTTATAAATTCAAAAACTTCTGCACAACAAAAAGAAAAGAAGAAAGTGCAATCTATTTTGAATACGCATAAAATGTCCGGTATAAAAATATAACTAATGTAAAATATCTCGGTGATGAAATACGTGTTTTTAATGATTAAATATTTTAATATTTTTATGTTTTTCTATTTCTAGTTTTTTTTTACTTTTATGTAAATAGTTTTTACCAAAATTTATAAATATAAAAATAAAATCACAATATGTAACGAGAGTTTCACTCAAAATAATTGTTTATACATATAAATATTTAAAAAACAAGGTAAAATTATTAAATTTGTGACATACTGAATAATCTGCATACGGCAACTAGCAAGAGACGTATCAGCAGAGAGTAAGTAACTTCTACCGACGGTAACTTTCGTGTGGCAACACTGTTTATCAATGGTCAATATACCAATCCCCCATGATAAAAGTACATCAACCACCTGTTTCACGTTTGATACCAACAAGTATGACTATTGACGCAGGTGTGGCAAATAGAGTCAACATCCAGTTCCGAATCTTTTCTTGACAAATCGTTTCCTCTGCCGTGAATTAGGACTTTAATACATATAATTTCGTACAGATATATGTTTAGGTGTTTAGAAGTATTAATTTTTTCATCATTTGTGATATTAAATTGACATATCTCCGATCACAAAATTAATTGTGTTACTCATTTCTTTTTTTCGAAATTGTTATAATAATTCGTTTTATACACAGTGATCTTTTATTTTATATTACAGACGCTGATGCCTTTGGTTCAGCATTTTTACAATCGCCTTCGGAGGCAACATCTGTGACGTCGCCAAATCGAGTTGACAGCGACAGTGACAGCACGTCGACGGAGCTGTGCGACGAGCCGGATCGTCTGAGCGACGTCGATAGCGAGGAACTTACGTCAGCGTCCGATTCTTACGTCATGGACGATGAAAAGCACGCTTACGTCGAGGGTTCGTCGACCTCGGTGAGCACACCTGCGCGCTCGTACAAAAGCGAGCCGACAACGACGATCAAGGAGCCGTCACAAACGGATTCGATTCTCGTAATCGAGCACAGCGACAAGTCCTCGTCCTTGACTGAGATCTCGATCGCCAAGATCACCGATCAGATACGAAGACTGTCGGCGGAGGATGACAATAACACGACGATTTCTCAAACACCGAGCGCGCGCGACAACGACGAGCTGTCAACGAGCGATTATTCGCTCGAGAAGTCACAGACGAAGGCGACTGAATTAATGCCGCAAGATCCTGTCAATTATACGTCAAGCGAAGACGCGACAAGACTCTCGCCAAAAACTGTGAACAGCTACGATTATTTAAATCTCAAATCCGATCTTGCCGAGGAAAAAACGAATGATATTTTGCTGCACAAAACAGATCGACTGAAAAACACGGAAGAGATAGAAGAAATCGTTCAGACTAACAGTAAAGACAGTACAGGCCTTAAGACTAATATAATGGAGAGTACTACGAGTATATCACGCGATAGTTCCACAGAACAACCGAGCATTTCTTTAGATAGAAATTACGATAAATTCAGCACATCCTTAGATACAGATGATAAGCTTTTCGAATCTTCTTTAAGATTTACAAGCAAGCTCTACATAGATTCGAAGAACGATAATTTAAGCGACGCTGATGTTACGAGTAACAGAACTGCGGATATCACAACCGAGTCACGATCTTTCTATTCCAACAGATACGTTGTAGGCCATCTTCCAATTTCGCCGATGACGATGGATAACAAACTAACGAAACTTTCGCATGAAATATATGCAAATCCGGAAGATTTGACGACTTCTGAAACAACTTTAAAAACAGATGTTTTCACCGACAAACTGGCGATAGAAACAAATTCGTGTTCCGATTTGAAAAAGAGTCCGAAATCTCCGGACAGCACGAAGTCGTTCAGCTCTGGAGAGACGATGGGTCCCGACTCGAAGCCTTCAAGTCTGACTGTGAGCCCGAGAACGCCAAATAAATCGGATTCTCGCGATTTCACGATCGACAAATCGGCCAGCTCGTCCGTCAGCTCGGATTCTAAAACTCTCGTTCTCCATTCTGCAAGTTCGGATATCACGCATGATATTTCAAGACCGATCACGAAGAGAACATCGTATGAAAGATCAAGCCCGTCGACTCCGATCAGCACAGATTCGCTGAAAAACAAATCCGATACAAGCCCGAAGTTGGTGATCAGCAGTTCCAGCGATTCGTGCAGCCCGAGCAAAGTTAAGTCTTCCGAGAGGTCGTTCAGTTCCGATCTGCAGTCGCCAATAAGTGCCAACTCTATAAGATATACCTCAAACTACGGGAAACGAGGTCAGGACAACGTGTCAGAATCGCCGATCGACCTGAGCTCCGCGACCTCGCCGTTTTATCCTATCACCAATCCTAATCAGAAGACGCCGTCGCCGTACAGCATAAGCAAATGTAGAAGCAGCGAAAGCGCTGAAACGTCACCCGATCAGAAACCGATGAGCTTGAAAGATTCGGTAAAGTTCTCAGGATATCAAGCGAATCTTGATCACTCGCCAAAATCAATCGAAACTAAGGACTCCGAGCGGATCGAGAGAAGCGATATGTTTGCCAGACCACAATTCGGATTGAGTACGGAACTGAATGCGAGTTACACACCGAGAGAGAAAAGCAAAGCTGACTTGAGTTCTTACGAATCGATCGGCGCCGAGTCATATCGTAATCGCAGTGATTTTCTTGATGACAACCAAGACGATCCATTATCGGAGAAGGATGTGGTGCCTCAATTACCGCACGAGAAGCTCGACAAGCATTATTTGAATTATAATTACAGACGCAGAGATCGATCGAAATTGACTGAGAGGAGTTCAAGCAGCCTGGAGAGTAGATACACCGACTTGAAGTCCTCGGCATCGATCGATGAATTCAACACGACTATGGCGAAAAAGCGATCCAGCGATATTCTGGAGGATATGAAGCATCTGGAAGCAAAGGCATTCAGTGACGGATCGCCCGACACTACTATGCTAACAAAGAAATCGAGCGACATTTGGGAAGATATGAAAAACTTGGAAGCGCGTCGACAGGATACCTTCAGCAATTCGGCGAGCGGTTTCTCGAAGCAACGTCTAGAAATTCCGAACATAAGTATAACGAACGAGAGTAGAAAATCCTACATATTGCATCCTAAAATCAACATCGACGACAACAGCATATTGAAGACCATAGCCTGCAACAAAAACGACAACGACACTGAAGACGACGGTAGAGAATCGAAAGTCGGTGTGTGGACCAAGGTAAAACCTCGAAAGAAGGGGGACAACGGACGCAGAAGTAGCGACAGGGCGTCAAAAATTATTCAAGAGAACTCGGCCATACTGCACAAGATTCTGGCTTGTCAGGCGAAGAAACGTTTGCCAGATTTGGAAGAGATATCCAAAGAGATCACCATCAGTCCGATAAACGAGGAAATCTCGAAGATATTCAGTCCGATTCTCGAGAAAATGGGACTGAACGAGCACGAAATAAACGAAGAACTCGCTCGGATAAATTTGAAAGATTTTGATAACATGACCGCTACCAGTGTGTCGGAGTTGGACGCGAAGATCAACGAAGAGCTGACGAAACTTTCTCTCATCGACGACACCGAACAAATCGATGAGCTGGACGTAGACGAGATCATATCGCCGGACTACCTGGACACTCGAGAGGCGTTTATAGATCATAAGATAAACGAGGAACTCTCTAAACTTCTGGCGAACTACGAGGAAGAGTCGCCGCCGAGCGTGATTAATCTTGAGAAAGGCTCGTCCAGTCAGAACGTAAGCGAGACGGAGGGTCTCGATCTCACCAGTATTTCGACGAACGTATTTTCCTACAAATCATCCAACGACTCGATCGAGACTAGAAGCGACTTGGAATCCACGCACGATGCTGTGATTCAGTCTGACAAATTCCCATTCGCGACGCTGAAGTACGAGCAGAGCATGTCGCCCAAGAGCGATATAGATATTTACAGGGAGCTGGAGAAGCTCGACAAGATCTCGTCCGCGCAAGTGCTGCCGGACACGTCGATCGAAATACCGCCGAAACGATTGTCCCCTATTTCGTACATTACCGACACTTCAGCAGGTTATCCGGATGTGTCGTCCGCGGGGAGATACGCGCCGAAGACGAGCCCGTTCGATGTCGCGCCGTTGAAGAGCTCTTACGATCCTTACAAGAGCTTTGAGTTTCCAAGCAGATCACCGCGTGACAATCTTTACGCAGCATACGATAAACCAAGCGATTCCACATTCGAGTACACGGATTTGAAGCCGAGAATGTCGCTTGATTCGTACGATCGACATCTCAAGAGTTCGATATTGTCGAAGGAATCTCTGGAGTTTCGCGTGAGATACGACAACGAGTCTCCGGGGCCGATCAGCGGTGAATACGCGACTGTTCAGGATAACAAGTCGCCGGTATCCTTGACCGTAGAAAGTTCTTACTACGGCAAAGCTAACAATAAAGCAGTCACGCCGACCAAGTACATCGGCAAGGAGGAGAAATGCCTCGATATCGATGAATATTCCAGCGACAAGTCGGATCTGTTGCGTCACAAGTACGGCGGTTTGTCTCCGAAAGAATATTCTCACATAAGAAGCACGGACTACGACAAATCCTTGAGCACGTTACCGCACCTTGTCATGGAATCGGAACCGGATATTGGCTCGTATCTGCCGACGAGGCATCGCGACTACAACGTGCTGTCGCCGAGTCGCCAATACAGAGATCAATATTACCCTTCCAGTCCGAATCATTACACTCCGAAGCTCTCGCCGAATCTAGTCGAAGAAACAACAAGACCGGTCGTTTCACATCCGGAATCTCCGAGCAAATTGAGTTCCGGCAAGTACGGAGATCTGACAAGCAAGGGGTCGAACTGTTACAAGAAGTCGACATTAACCCTCGGACACATTGAAAGTGCGGACAAAGATAACGAGAACGCGGACACGACTCCCAGTCCTAAGGCGCACTTCAGTCCTTTTCCCGTTAGAAATAATACCAGAAAGCCGAAAGAATTGACGTTGAAGTTGGGCCTGTATTCACCAAAGAGCTCCGATTTTGGTCAACTGAAAAAGTCATAGTGCTCAGCAAATTGTCGAAGCGACGAAGCTCTCGACCTGCATCGCAATTCTCACGTCAGCTGGTTTGCCATCACGGAAACGGAAATCTACTACAAACATGTTTGCTAATCAGTTGTATCGATGGATTCTTACACTTTTCACGAAGCAAAGGATATTCGATGCGTTTTTTCAGCGAGTCTGTTATCAATTTTCCAAATTTATTAACAAAGTGGGCCTAACTCATCGCCTAAGTATTTCGTAAGTCGTATAACATAATGACCGATACTACCATAAGCAAACAGATAAGCTTAATTAGTTGTAACATGTTGAACATAGCCTTATATATAAGATATCTTAATTATATAAAATAAAATATAATTATATAAAATAATTATATAAACTAAAGACATGTAAGTTTTACAGTGCTCGGTCAGACAATTGCGAAATTTATTGACGGGGCGGAGAGAGATCAGACGCTAATGCGGAAGTAACGTAAAAGTGGATACACAAAAGCCCGCCGTTATTTCGTAATCGCGATAAGTGCGAAATAATATCTCCATGAATGCAATTAAATTTGGGAATATTGCTGAAACAATATATCGTGCGTAATTGACGCGATTACAAAATAGCAAATCCGGACAAAGCAGATTAATGATAAATCCAATCCCCATATTCGGCCGCGCGTTTCTCGCTTCCTGTCCTTTATTTCATCATTAAAAGATAATGCGCACTCCACGCACATTCGAATATTCGCATTTGTTCGGGATTTTTGTTTAAAAAACAGAAAGAGTCCGAAGAACGTTAAAACGATAAAATGCCCGCGTGTAATCGCTGAATTTACAATTAAATGCCTTTGATTCCCTCCAGTATTATGCCGAAACATTTCTTACAAGACGACTTCCAAACCGATGCTACGCTATATATATTAAATCTATACTGAAACCAATATATTCATTTCTGAAGATATATAAGAAAATATTCTTCTCGCTTTTCCTAAACGTGACATGCTACAGATGGTTCTTATAAACGAAACAAAACGCCTGTAGCATGACAGAATTTCCTCGAACAAACAAAACCAATCAATTATGGTGTAAATTTAACAAACGGTATGAATCTGCGTAACTCTAAGTGAATTGTGCACCACAAATTAGATATAAAACAAAGCGGAGAAATTGTACATAACTTTAAGTATATTGATTATACGTGAATTACAGAAGAGGAACAAAAACCCTTCACACAAAATCTTTTTATATAAAAGTAGTATTTTTAGATGTTTCTAAACAAACGAGAGTGTCCATACTCTGTTGCAGTATTCGGCAATCAGCTTGCTTGAAGTAGGCTGCAGCTTAAGAGCGCGAGTAGTTAAGAACTTGTTGCTACGAGCTCGCATCCTTGCTCACAACAAACGGCTTCAATTCGACACATAAACGAAAATTGCAGTAAGAGACTAGTGCTGGACAGATATCTGTTTTGTCGCGGAACAATTAAAAAAACATGGCTTTCTTGTTAAATATTTACACAATTTGTTTTTTTTTAACATAAAATGCTTCTGTAACTTGCTTAGAGTGAAATGATCGTTATTGTTCATCTCTTGTTAAAATTCTCAGCGCATCAAAAATCCTAACACACAGCTTGTAGTTAGTCTAGTAGATTTTCCCCCAAAGATTTATTATTATTATTATTATTAGAGAATATTATTATTAGAAAATATTTGCCCAATCATCTGTGATAGTTTAGAGAACGAGATAACACACACACACTTACACAATGTTAACGTATTAGATGTTTATCATAAACCAATTATTAATTTAAGCACACATTCTCTTTTAGTAATAACATCTTGCCAACGTTTATTTCTTTTTTCTTTTTTTTTTTATTTATATTACGTCAACTAATTCTTTAACGTAATGTCGATTAAACTCATTATTAATAACGATTTCAAATGAGTATACATTTTAACGTTCTACTTGGTATACGTACACATATATTAAACCGCTATCCATGAAAAAGAATTAATACACATTTCTCTCTTCTCTCTTTCTCTCTCTTACGTCCATACTTTAAAGATACAACAATATACTTGTCAATTGCGATATAAGAAAACTATTGATAAAAAAAGAATTGTTAATAAAAGAAACAGAACTTCAGGCACAAGTATTATATAAATTTGCGCGCGGGAGCTTTTATATACGACGTTGTAATAAAGTTCTTCTCGCGTTTTATTTGACTTATATATATTATAACACATATATACATATATAATATTAATGCGAGCGTGTGTGTATTATATAGATTACATAGAATATCTAATAAACTTTTCAGTGCTCGTTATACGCTGCATCGTAGAGAATTATATTGCGCACTTGAATGGTTTTTGGAGTGCGTAGAAAATGTAGCATTACCTTCGTTTCAGTTACAATATATAGACGACGAGTGTTGAATTCCAGAAGAAGAAAAATCCGAAAGTAGTTCTACACACAGATGCCTGTGAAATATAGAAAGTATTCGTAAAGGTGCTGGGAGAGACGGCGACACACTTGAAAATAGTTACACAAAGATATATATATATATATATACATATATAGTTTAAATAAGAGAATATATTTAAATGCTTATATTGAGTAATTAGTGGAGACAGAGCATCGTTAACGCAGTTGCTAATATTATGATATTGTCAATGTCGCGCGTTTTTCATCCAAAACCTTAGGTTCACTTTGTTAAACACACATTTAAATGAGAAATAAAACTGCTCGACAATATGTACACTTAATTCAGTTTTTGCGACGTTACTTAAGCTTCTCGACTCGAGTGCTTTTCGATACTTAACGAAGAATACGTTGCAATATGTATACACGTGAATACACGTAGTGTTTTTCTACTGGATCAAGAAAATCAGAATCGGTTAGAATATGTGGCAAATATGATTGCGTATACATACAGCCTTAATGAAGGCTTCGCGCGTGATAAAAATGCAAATCCTATGCAAGCGTCTCGTTCGGAAAGAAGAGAAAATTGTATTTAAGGGCGCGAATGTGTGTGCAGTTGTTACGTGATGTTTTGAGAAAATTATTATGTACATACATGCAAGTCATGTCAGATATAAGACTGTATATTTGAAAATGCAAATAGAAATAATTAAGTCGTTAAGTGGATAAAGAAAAACTGAAAATAAATATATTGAGAAAGTAAATACCACGTGTAGTTTAATTATTACTCCACAAAAAGTCTCTAGTTTCAATTCAATAACTAAAATAGAATATAAATATAAACTACGAACAATTCACATGTTTGATATTGATTAATTTTTCTTTCCCTTAATAAATATTTCTATTAATCTTTTATATTAAAATTATTGTTCACGTACGATATCTTGTTGCTTTCGTTAATCCAGGTATATTTTTATTTTCTCGTGATTTTTTTAAAATTACCTCCATTATTTAGTATCCATCGCGCTCGTAGAAAAAACAAACACTTCGGTTAACAGATATTTTTGATTTACTAATAGTTTTGCAGGTATAATGGTCTTTTGCAGTATTTCTTTTTATTTTTATATTGATTTTGTTACAATCTGCGCAGCGTAGCTGGCGATGTGTAATGCGAAATCTCGGTTACTTCATTATGAAGCCCGAAGCAGTCGGGCGCCATAAACGTGATAATAATATTCTCCACATTGGCGAAAAAATAGTACTTACTCACACACCTCTTTGCAAAGAGGATGGCGGTCCGATTACCGTTCGCAAAACTGCTCACTCTCCCCCGCAACGGCCGCGTACTCGTGCTCGAGTGGACATTTCATTTCGCTAACGTGATTACACGCACTCATGCGTCGAGGATTGCGGATTCGTTTTAATTGGGATTACATTTCAATTAAAACCTCGTCCCCATTAGAGAGAGAGAAGGCCGCGTTGAATTTCGGAAAGGGACGCGGGCAATGTGAGGAGGGAGGGGAAAGAGAGAAAGAGAGAGGGAGTGAGAGAGAGGTGGCGAGTAATTGATACGGGCGACGCGCGCGCGTTATCTGAGCGCGTAAGCGCCGTCGCGGATAAAATATGCATGTTTGCCAATCAAGAGGTGTTCGGGGTTACATGTCCGCCGGGCTCTCTCGGCAAACACGCGATTACGAAAGCTCCGGCGGGCTAAACGGGCAAGCAAACAAACGAAACCTTTGACCCAGACTTGTTCAAATAATCGGCGAATCGGAAAGTACTCCGGGCTTGCGCGATTCCGCCGGGCGATTGGACAGAGCGATGCTCGCCGGTGCGGAACACCGAGGCTTCCTCTGGCGGTGCTACAACGCGGTGCTAGTTGCCGCATAAATTAGTGCGTGAATTATGCAACACGGCCGTTTTATTAAAGAGGTGAGGTTTGATAAGCACACTTTGTCGCGGTTCCGCCGAGCGCGAAACGCCCCGCGCGTGCTCTCGCCGACGGGACGGTTTTACATTTTATTAGTACGAACAAAGTTCGACGTGTTATGCGCCAACGTGTTTTACACACTCTACACTCGTGTAGGCACTGCATATTTTTTGCCCGGTTTTTCGCCGCGTTTCATTGCCGAGCTTTGCTGATTTTTTTCTCAGCCTCCCCGACGATTTTCCCTGGACATTTCAATGAATCCGTTATTGCCAGCGCAACATGTTTGCCAATTTGTCCGTTCGATGATATTATCTAACTGAGCGATTTATCCACTTGACAAACTGACAATTCGGCAATTTAGCCATTGTGAGATACGTTCATTTTGCCGATTTGGCGCGATCCTATCGAAACTTCTATCTGGCTGTTTTTAACATCACGCCACGCTGTGTACGTTACGCAATAATTCACAATATATCTGAGTTAAAAAAAATATCTGATAACATTTTCCTCATATTTATTTTATATAACAGTTACACGATAAATAATATCGTTTTTCTGCCAAAAACTTGTAGTTCATATTTCTCGAATAATAAATATAATTTCAAGCACGTATCAAGTTTAATTATCAAATCGAGTGCTCAATCTTGTGTAATTAAATTCTAGGAAAAAAAAAAAATTAAATTTGATAATTTGGCTTCGAAAAATCAATTTCACGGCAAAATAAACGTTTCATATTACATCAGACGTCATCGTCAAAATTTCGTTTATTCGCAAAACAACGCATGCATCGACTTTTTTTTTTTATCGGTTACGTGAAACATGCGACGTATTGCTCTCACATGGGGCGTCGTCATATTTCGCCGAGCTGCCTCACAATGATCGGTAATTCCTGAGATTAATGCGCAACGTATCATTAGATTTCGAGAAGCTTCCGTCGAGACTGGCGAGGCCAAACCGCGTCGAATACTAGGTAACCCTTGCAAGATGCATTCGCCGAGTGATGCATCTATTCGCAACTCGAGCGCGCATATATATAGATACGTACATACGTACGGTAATATGTACCTAACCCGTTATGGAAATGAGCTCGGGGGATGCGCGCGCATTCCGGCGACATCCTCTGCATCGGTAATATGCTTCTCTCCGCGTCCTTCCTATCCTCCCCATGGCTTCCGCCGCGCTTCTTGTCACCGTATTATAGTAGCCGACAGTGCATCTTTGGTGCCGCTAAATCCGGACACAAGAATCCTATCGCAGAATCGGAGCAGGACGCGAGACGTTTCTTGTCGTGACCGAGGATAACGAGGATTTCAGGTCGCACTGTCGCTCCTGATTTAAGAGCCGGGCTACTCGTGTTTTCCTCCCCGTGGCGTACGCGGTGTAACGTAAAAGTTCCGCGGGATTTCGAACTCGGGACATTAATCTCTTGCTCGTTTTCACGAGAAGAGCTCGGATATCATTCTTGGCAACTTTGAAATTTGGCGGATTACGTAACTCGTTCGGGAGAACGAGAGAAACGTTCCTCTTTAGAATTGGAAATATATTTCTCTAAGTTAATTACAGCGCAACTTCTCTTATTTGCACATCTGTATCTTATTTCCTCAACATACTTTTCAATAATTTTTGATCAGATAATTTAATTGTTGCTCCGTCAAAATGTTAAATAATAAAGATAAACTTACCTTTACATGCTATACCTGCGAAAATACGCAGATTTAGCATGTAAAAAAAAAAAAAGTGGGTCAGACAATTTGTCTTCAAATAAAATCCTGTTACAATGTCGTTTTTTAGGTTTATTCATCTGTTCGTTATTCTTCGGTCGTGTGCTTCTATATATATATATAAGAAACTGGCAACGTTCCCACTTACAATTCTTTGGTATTTCGTTGAATTCCGGCAATGTACCGAAAATGTATCTACATTCATTGTATTGGAGGACGGATTAATATACATTAGAATGCCAGACTCATTAATCTCCGTTCTTTGCATCATAAATTATAGCACCATACTTGGCAACACGGTATTTCGCCATGCAGTTATTTCTTGAAAGATAATTACGTAATTATAACTATAATATAATGCTATTATCGCTTAAGCCGTTAATTGTATGTCAGATGAAATGAAAAAGTGCATCCCTTTAACTCTCGTGAAAGTAATGAAGAGGGTAATTTCCACTTGCAATCACTTTTTTTAATTCTTTTTTTTTATTTATTTTTTTTGCGAAATATATGAGCGCACTCGCAATTTTTTTATACACCTCTATAAAACTGAAGTAATGTACGGAAAAACGAAAAATTAATATTATATGCAGAAAAAAAATTGATGCGAGGATAATGAAAAAGTGCGATCGGATATCCACGTATAAGTCACACATCCGATCGAGTTCGCTGAACTCTCAAAAATTCTACGAAAACCAGAGAGAAGCGTCCAAGCTAATATATCGACTCCGAGCTTCACGATATGAAATATAAATCATATCTAGAACTGATTCTTCTACTTGTGAAAAATATACGGGGAATACTTTGCACTTCTGAAATACGACGATAGTTGATATAAGAAAATTTCTCATATAAAATTGTAATGACAGAATATCTCATGCCGTGGTCGTGTCGCGTTTTCTGAGAGAGTCTTTTTAAAAACTTACGTAAAAATCTTGAACTTTTGAGTGTGATTACTTTATATATCTTCTCTCGAAGTATATATTATGGAGTTTTATGGCACAATCAAATGAGATACATCGTGTAACTTATAATTAATAAAATATTACTCTTCAATCTCAAATTTTATTTCTTTTATTTCTCTTTCTGTCTCTCTTTCTATACATATATATATATATATACATATATAAAATACATAAAAAAATTGCATGAAAAATATTCTCTTTCAAAAAGTAAATATTTTAAGTAGATAGGGTTTGCTTGTTACACTTTGATCACCTCCGCATACAACCACTTTTGATAAAACGTAAGCACAAATCTCGTGAAAACCGCACCAGTGTTGATACAAGTCAGGAACGATGCGGAAACCAACCCGATGCCCGTTGGCGATCAATTGATATCAACAGGATACGTATACATACATATACGCGAGTTACATGCCCCGCCGACTGGAATTATGCAATCGAATAACATAGTCGTCCAACTATTATGTAACAGCGGAGCGACTAACTTCTGCACAATAGCGGAGTGACAATGCCAGAACCCGTTCCTGTTCCCATTCGCGTCCCAGCGCGACAACAGTCAAGTGACAAGCACTCTCCCGAATTCTGCTCGGATACTAATTGTCGCGCGAATGGAACTACCCGCAATCGCTTGTCGTTAGTTCGCGCAGTAACCCTTAAATGCGTAATTCGCTTTGGCAAACGGCATAGATATCGTTTAAATTAATTTTAATCGACACAAGCGTTTTTAAGTAAATTGTGATAAAAATTATCAACCAATATTTGGACGAACGGTTTACTGAGTTGTCGGATTTGCTATCGAATGGCACACACACATTTACAATTTTAAAGAAAAACTCACACAAGTGCTATCTGCCGTAAATCTGCAACGCGTAATGCATTTAAGAATTAAAGCTTCAAATTCGAGTGTATTTATACTTCGATATTTTTGCAGTCAACAAATTTAAGTTGGCGGATAATGAGAAAAAATAGACTTAGATGTCATCGAGCTTCTCTGAGATTGTCTCGCAAAAAGAAGTTACATTAATTTATTTAAGGAACAGAGATGAATTTTCTTTCGCTACAATATTCTGGATAATATAACCGATAACGAGATCGTCATGATTACCGCAGCAGAAGTGAATGTTTGATAGCAAATATTAACGATGTCGACTAATATCGTGGCTTATAATGAAATATTCGATAAGTCGATCTCTGCATGTGACGCAGGTACGAGCATGGGTACGAGAGGTTCAATATCATAGCTGATGTGCTATAAGCCGTGCACCGTGATATGTGAAATTGAACTTTCAAACATTTTCCAGTACTGTCACTTTTCATTTGCTAATTAACCGATGGGTCATTTAAATACGTGGATAAACATAGAAATTGATGACATACGCGGATATAAATTGTCATTTTATGATAGATTTTCTCAAATATCGTGCAGTAAAGTTAATAATAATCATATTTTTTAGTAAATAATATATATGTGTATAAAATATAAATTGTTTATTTTTCTCACATAAATAAGTTATATTTAGTGTTTAGATGGTTTTACAAAATATATCGACTATAAGTATATAATGGTCTTGTAACCTAAGAACTGCGAACATGATCCCGGACTCGAGTCCGCTCAACACCTTGAGATTTTTTTCAAGGCCGATCCCTTTCAATCGAGTTTATTGATTGAATAAAATCTCATACGGATAATACTATTTTCTGACTAAAAATAATAACTTTTAGGAAAGTATGCTGTCAGAATTTTCGAGCGTTAATCTACTATATTCGGAGAACAGTTTCAGATGTTAAAAATCTTTTCGAATGTTGTTTGCAAAACTGTATATTTCGAATGGAAAATAATATCGTACTTAAATAAATATATTTTTATTGCAATTATTAGATTTTTTAGATTTATATTACCTTTATTAGATTTATATTACACAATCATAATAAAATTTTTGCTCTTATATATATAATACACATATTAATTTATATAATTATACATATGTATTAATTTATATTTATTAACTCGTAACTTTTACCAAATATATAAGAGTAGTAATTATATTTGTTCAGAAAAAAGATAAAAAAAAAAGAATGAAGAAGAGAAGGAGAGCAAAAGAGGAGAATAGTGATAAAAAATTTTAATTTAAAACACGTCAATATATATGATACGAAAGATGTACACACATTATACATTCAAACGCGTATTTCAGAGCTAATAATCGTTGTGATTTTAATTCAGATAAGAACAAACGTTCTTTTTTCCAAGCTGCATTAACATTGATACATCGGCATTGCAACTGATGCGAAAATGCTCGTACCGAATATAAACAGGTATGCCATGTGTGTGCGCATTCTTTCATTCCACGAGCTGGAATTATCGACGTACTGCTGTTATTGAAAAAAGTTTCCTCAAAACAAGAATATGATAGACATGCAAGTGAAAAAGCATTCATTCATTTGAATTACCATGCTTGTTGAATACAAAGAAACATATAAGTTGTTTATAATTATAGTATTTTGCAATTATTTGCAAAAAAAAAGGCAAAAGGGAAAGACAAAAATGTAATAGTAATATAAAAATCTTAATATTGCAATAAATTAAAAAAAAAATGTATTCTTATTTTTATAAACAATATTCACACACACGCACAAAACGTAGCAAATTAAATTTTATTACTTATTGTATTAATTAAACAATTTTTCAAAGCAGATGCCACGTGCAACGCTAAAAAATGTTAATCGGTAGATCGAATCGTGATTTTTTGATGATGAGCGCGATCGTTTGATCGATGTACACAGTTGTCATCAATGTAATTCTCCGGACGATGATTTTCGACATGCAAGCCGTTCGGAGCTCGACTTAACCGTATCATTAAACCTTGATCGAGCACCTTAATCGATTTACTAGCGATGTATCAAGCCTGCGGACCTACATAAACTCATAATGCCTACCTTTATTCGCCGAAAGCGCCGATTAATAATCCTCTTCTCCAAGAAGTTCGGACACTCGGCGTGTCTCCAAAATACGGTCGCGCAGCACCTGCCATGCTGGATTACACCTTACTTTGGTTGGCAGTTGCCGCGCAGAGCGTATTCTCGTAATAATGCAAATTCTTATCGCACGCGCATCGCCTCCGTAATACCGGCAAATTGCGCGACAAGCTGCGGCCAGCAAAGCCTCTCAACAAACGGGGATTATCACGTGTGTCAATGGAAACGTAAGAGTGCAACTGCGTAATGTGAAACATAGTTGATACATACTCGCAGTAAAATAGTAAACAAATACAATACGTAAATTTAAAACACAGTCTTTAAGCCAAGGCTTAATACGTAACAAAATTCAATAGTAAATAGTCAAGAAAATAAAAATAAAACTTGTCAAAAACACATTAATTGTATGTTAATTTGAACGTCATTTTTTCATAATGATGTTTTTCGAATACACGTAAAAAAGCATAATGTAACATAGAGAAATATCTTTACGAGAAAAAATAAAGAAATGTGTAAAATTCTCAATCTAAACAAAATTTGAACGTGATTGCAAATAAATAATTGAATCGAAATAATTTTATAATAGTTTGCACTGTTTTTTTTTTCAATTTGCACCGGTATAGCTAAAAGTTAGTCTCACTCTTAATGAGTTTACTGTCTTTGCCCGGAGGTTTACGGTTTATCTGGTTTGTCTATGTTGTAGCTCTACAAACTCGTTTTATAGGTGTATCAGTAAAATAAGCGTTGGCGCTTGCTACGTGCTTGATAATGCCTGTTATGTACAACACGATCATGCGGTGGACCCTTGTGTTCATTAGTGAAACGTGGCTCGGAAAATTCATTTTTCGCTGCAGTGTCCGCTTGTTGGCGGTCGTTGAAATGAGTTTTTACGCTGCACCAGCTTTGACGTAGCAAATAGCAAAATCTATGTACACTTTAGTACACGTGTAATGATAAAATAAACGGCCGAGCTTCTCATCAAATCTTTCTATTTACACGCATAGTATACGCAAATATTACGTAAAATGTGTAGTACCAAGATTTCAAGAAGTTTAAACTGTCCTTTCAATGATAAAATTTAACTAGAAATTATGTTTCAAATTTACATGTGCACTTGAAATTATATTACCTGTCTTGAAACTCGAAGTGATTTTTTGACACTTAGTGAGAAGTGACATTTCTACGTCCTTCTTCAACGTGTTATAAGATCAAATCTACTTACCTATTAAAATGTATGTAATATATACATAAAAACTAACGAATGAATAAGATCGTGAAAAGTGAAAACCAGTAAATTGAAAGGCAAATGCGAATCAATATACAGAGATGTCGATGTATATAAATTATTATTTTATTAAGTAATATCATATGTTTCTATTTCCAATGTTTGAATCAGTGAAATAAAAAAAGAGAAGAATACACTAGTATAGAATAAATCATGTAAATTGCAACATGATATTACGTGAATAAATATAATAATTTACATACACCGACATTGGCTTGCATTTGCTTTTCAACTTTCTGTTTTTAGATAAAAATATTGCTTATATAAATATTGCTTTATTTTAAATTCACAAGTTGCGTATTTTGAAAAGATAAAAAGATTGTAAAACGACCAAACTTCTTTGGTTTCTTCAAATATTTACAACGCGGAGCGGTTCAATATACATTGACGCAATTGCAATTGAATGGTAGTCTTGGGCACAGATAACTTTGTACGCAAGTTGTGTGTGATCGGCTCAATAAAGCTCATATAATGTCGCACGAGGAATGTAAAAATCTCGTCGTTTTCTCGTCTCCCTCGCTCTCTCCTTTCTTACTCGGCATCAATTCCATTCAGAGTTTGCAACACGAAATTGGTTTCGCTGACAAGCGCTCCAAACTAAAAGCGGTCGACGGTACCCGAAAATTACATTTTATCCGGTCAAAGCAAACTTCCTCAACAATTCCCGCGGCGCGTATTGGATGGAGGGGCAAAAGAGGGCGCGAAACCGCACGAACTCAAAGTGCCACCGACCGAAAGATAAAAGAATACGACGCGAGGTAGGATCGGCGGCAGCATCGTTTTGTGTGACGCGGGAGAGCAAACTCCTCCGCCGTGGAGACGAGGAAAGTATAAGAAGTCACGCGTGCATCACGCGTCAGCTCCTTCGCCCGGGATTGCGAAGTTCCTCGCGGTGGAAAACTCATCCAAAACTATTTGCTCCGGCTGCGCCCGCGGAAAGTATGTCTGAGGAGGCTACGTCTTTTTATATCGCCGAGTTTCCGTGCAGGATTACCCTCCTTTTATTACTGCGGATCAAAAGGAAGGTGGACGCGATCGCCTTACTTTCTACTTACTTTACTTCCCGAGGAGGTTGCCGTTAACGTAACGATTTTTAGCAAAAAAAAAAAAAAAAAAAAAAAAAAAAAAATATCAATCGTAAAATTCGCCATCTTGAGGTAAAGTGGGAATAGAAAGGGAGATTACTAACAATAAGAGACGTCTATTCTAAAGATTGCATATCGGTGTCTGTGTTCGTAATTTGATCTCCACGAGAATACAGATCAAAAGTAGATTTATCTTCGTTGTGCGCGAAAGACCGCGGATCTTCTTTCAGCGAGAAGTCCGAGAGTTTTATCTCTCATCATAAGCACTAAAATTGCGCTTCTTAATTTTCTATACCTACCTATAATGATCCCTTTTCTGTAGAACTTCTCAAACCTCAGGGGATTATCCGAGGTTTGAATAAAAAAAACCTTTCTTTTCTAAGAAACGAATGCCGCATGCGTGCTACTGTCCTGAAAGAGATATATACAGATATATATGTATACCGCGGTGAAAGAAAACCGCGCGTTTCCTTAGGCGGACAAGCCGCAGCGATACGCATTCGCGCGATTCGGCTGCTCGCACGCCGGCGAATAAATTACGCGCCATTTTATTCGCGTCTTCACGCAAATGGAACGCACAAAGGCAGCCTGGAGACGCCGCAGCCTCGAATGGCGTCGCAAAGACCGGATGCGCCGCGAAAAGAAGCGCATCCTTCGCGCGCGTATGCGAACGGTTTTAAAACCGTCTGCACGGTTCGCACACACGATCGCGCGCGCGCGCCCATTCAACCGAGATCGCGATAAAACGCGCGGCACAATTTATATATAGTTGTGTCAGGGATTCCATTAACGCTTCAACATATAAGGGTCGCATCAGTTTTGCACTCAGGATTTGTACATATCTATTACCTTTTCGTAGAGAAAAGTTTTTCAATGTATTAAAAACGAT